>RRYP01000004.1:0-74041 GCA_006369765.1 Halteria grandinella
CCCCAAAACCCCAAAACCCCCTATCCAATAGGAGATGAGATAGTGGGGGGCGGGAATATTATTACTATAACAATTGTTTGTATTGGCTCCCCTAGACATGTACTAGTAATTTCCACGATTTACTATTAAATATCTTTTTGAATTATAATTATATATTAAATATGTAAGGTTAAGGTCTATCACCGCCGAACAGGCCTTGTTTCACGACAAGGATAAAGAGACCTAAATCCGCAGTCGCAGGGTCATATCGCGACTCCGGGTAACCGTATACTTTCAGGAGAGTTGGCACCTGGCTAACCCTCAACTTTATACTTTGCGTCGCTACTATTTTGACGCTAGCGAGTGGTAAGTTTCGACGCCGACTTTTTTACTTTTTACCTCCATTTTGGTGAATGCGGGAGAGCTGTTACGGAATTATAATAATTTCCGAAAAATTAATTGATTAAATTATATAATCAATTAAAAGATGGCCGCCGCCAAAATAGAAGAATGTTCTAGAACAATATTCCAAAAATGTGGTCCGACCTTCTAGAACAATGTTCCATAAACTTGGAAAAATTTTCGAGAACATTATTCCATGAACCTATCTAACTAACTTCTATAGGTACTCCCTTACCACCAGCTCCTATTAGATGGGTCAGCTACTCATCAAGTACCATCCATATTGAGTGGGATGCAGTGAGTAGCATCGCGAATTACGAACTCTAGTACACTAACATGGTAAGATGAACTTTCATCTAACACTTTGACCTTTAGGAGGGAGTGACTACCAACCCCATCTTCATCGATAAGGCCCTTACTACCTACGAGATCAGCTGCAACGACGTTGGTAAGTACCATCTACAATACCTATACCCCTCCAAACCCCTTCCCAATCCCTCTGGAAACTTACCCCAAATCTTCTATAGATGACGGCCGCAAGCTCTTCGTTCAGCTAAGGTATGTAACATCTGATGCGAAAACCTCAGACTGGAGCGTCCACGAGACAGTCATGTGCGCCTACCTGCCCACCGCTCCAGAGATGGCCTACACTGAGATGGCGACTCAGGACCTGATCGTTCTCCGCTGGGACCCGCCTCCATACGACGGGGGCACTCCGATCCTGGGCTATAAACTTTACATGAAGCGCTCGATAGACTCAGCCTTCATCCTGGCCGATCCCTTCTACGACGGCTTCGAGGACCCGGTGACACGCCTACTTAACATCACGCACTTCAAGCAGGCGGGGGTCGAGACTGCCCTCTCCCCCATCACCTACAACTTCATGACGCGCTCTCGCAACTGGGTCGGCTGGTCACCCGACTCCGACGTCCTCAGTGTGACACTGCCCCTCAAGGTATCACCGACGGCCACCCTCGTCACTGGCGATGGAGTTGTGTCCATCGAGGCCTCGGTGGATGCCATAGTCACACTCAAGTCCATGAATGAGCTCGGCCTGCCCAAGGTCTCATCGACCGACGTTTACTTTTTGCACGTCTATGACAGATGTGCGCTCGCACCCGGCAACTTCCTCTGCGAGGAGACACAGGATAGCTCCAACATCATCAAGCCGCCCATCATCAAGAGGATGATCTATGATGCAACCAGTGCTGATCTGAATGGTTATCAGATCTCTTACAAGGTGATCCGCAAGGGTATTGCTACGGTCGATATCCTTACCTTGTACCAGGGTGGTCTCTATGCCGAGTACTACAACAATGCCTTCCTCGATGGAGTCCCAGCCATCACCCGCCTCGACCATCAGATCGACTTCAACTGGGGCCTCGGCCTGATCACCAACGAAGTTGCAGACTTCGTGAGCATCCGCTGGTCTGGCAAAGTCCTTTGTCCCGCGACCGAGGAGTATACTTTCATCATCCATGCGGATGATGGCGTGCGCCTGTTCTGGCAGGGCACGCTCGTGCTCGACCGCTGGGAGTCCTGCTGCGAGGACGTGGCCATCACTCTGCCCATGGTCGAAGGCAACTTCTACGACGTGCGCCTCGAGTTCAAGGAGTACCAAGAAGAGGCCTATGTATACTTGTATTGGACATCCCTGTCCATACCTAAGGAGGTCATACCTGCTAAGTATCTCTACTACCCCCGCCGAGTAGCATCCTCCCCCTACAACATCGAGATCACCAAGGGTCCCTCTATCGCCGATTAGACCACGACTGCAGGTAGTGGCCTCACAGATGCCGTGGTAGGCAAGCTCCAAGAGATCTTCATCCAGTCGCGCAACGAGATCGGTGGCATCATCGACAACACCGACGATCACTATGAGCTGCACTTCGCTGGCCCCGACGGCGCCAGCACTGGCGACTTCTACAAGACAGGCATCTACCAGTCCAATGGGCTCTACCTCGTCCAGTATGTGCCATAGATTGCAGGCAAATACGTACTCACCATCACCCTGCTTGGACTGCCCATCAAGGACTCACCCTTCACTGTGAACATAATACCTGGAGAAGTAGCACCGACTAACTGCATAACAACACTCGGCCTTGCGCCGCTGACTGTGCGCGCCGGGTAGACTAAGTTCTTCACCGTCACAACTTATGACTTGTTCAACAACCTCCAGGTGGAGTCCTATGCTGACACCAATGTTGATATCTATGCGGCCTATGTCAACCACAACGCCTATGCCTCGCCTATCTCTGTGACAGATCTAGCCAACTGGAACTTCGTCTATGGCAAAGACATCGCGGGCATCGCCCTCGACAACCGCGACGGCACCTATGCCTCCCAGTTCACCATCTACCGCGCAGGCACCTATGCACTCTCGATCAAGATCAACGAGGTGCACGTGAAGCAGAGCCCCTACACACAGCCGCAGAGCGACTACCTGTACATTACACCCAGCGACATATACGCACCTAACTGCATCGTGAAGTAGGTCGTAACGAGCTATGTCGCAGGCACTATGAGTCAGTTTGACATCCAGGGAAGAGACTTCTACTCTAACAACATCATTACTTTGCTCTCCACTGCCATCACCGACTACAAGGTTGAATTCAGAGCCACTGATGGCTCTGTTATACTTTCAGGCGTCCTCTCCGACGTCGCCCTAGGCCCCGGTGCCTTCAACCTTCAGTTCACCCCCACTTTGGCAGGCTCATTCCTGATGCACATCGTCTTCAACGGCCTTGAGGTTGACTCCTCGCCTTATGAGGTGAGTGTGGCCCCAGCTGCGGTAACCAGCGGCGCCAAGTCAACAATCGTCAACATTAACGCTATGGATTTCAAGACGGGAGACACTTTGCGATTCATCATCGAGTCAAGGGATGCCTACAGCAACCTGAGAACAGCATCTACGACTGATGCTTACGTTGTGACTCTAACCGGTGCCACCTCGGGCACTATCTGGACTGCCACCCAGCCAGTGGCCAACAATAACGGCACCTACTCTGCGCACTTCATGTTCACCATCGCAGAGGAGTATACTTTGAAGGTCAGGCTCAATGGAGTAGACCTTCAGGGCACCCCCATCCCCTCCATCATAGTCCATGTTGGCCCCGCCCAGGCCAAGCATTCCCACCTAGTCCACTCCGAGTCGCCCCTGGTAGCGGGCACCAATTATACTTTCAAGATCTAGGCGAAGGACATCTACTCGAACATCGCGCTCGCACTGAACGACATTCCTGAGCTGTTCACCTTCGAGCTCAAGGGCATGGACAGCCCCTACAACTCCGCCCTCCGCATAGCCGCGGATGTCAAGTACCTCTTCGGCCTGTACGAGGCCACCTTCTCGCTCCCACTCATCGGTACTTACTCGGGCGTCATCCGTCTCCTGCAGCGGGGCGGCCTTCGCGCGACTTATTATAGAACCATCGACTTCCAGTCGCCGGTGAATCTTCTTGATACTTACGAGCACGCACCCGGACTGATGTACACACAGATTGATTCAAAGATAGAGTTCGACTATCCATAGAGTGTAGCGATGCTATCTGGCAATAGCTATCCTACACAGCACTTCAGTGTAAGATGGGTTGGCAAGCTGCTTGCCCCCACGACTGAGACCTACAGATTCAGCATCAACGCCCACAATACCTCCCAAGTGGAACTCATCGTCAATTCACAGGGTCAGCTGATATTCAACGACTTCACTGGCATTGGCACGAGCGACTCAGTTGACATTGAGCTCGTGCAGGGTACCTTCTATGACATTGAGATAAGGTACGCTCATAAGATCGGCCCGCACAAGCTCTCCCTGCTGTGGGAGAGCGACACTAGGGACCGGGAAGTCATACCTAGTGCAAACCTGTATTACTCGCTGTGTAGCGAGACCACTCCATTCATCCTACAGGTTGTGCCCGATATCACCAATGCCACCACAACTACCTTGACCCCCGCTAGCTAGATTGATATCAAGAATGCGATAGTTGGCGTGAAGGAGACTCAGTTCATCACTGCCAGGGATAGGTTTGGAAACCTACAGAACCATAAGAACGATGACTTCAAGGTAACTATCATCGAAGTTGCGACAGGGACACTGCAATCAGTTTCTCCACCCTAAAACGTAGACTACGCCCTCTACTCGTTCGAATACACCCTCATTACAGTTGGCACCTACAAGGTAGACATTAGCGTGCAGTTCAACAAGCAGGGCTCTTTCTACGCCCTCTCGACATCGCCCAACTACATAGAGTGCCACGTGACCACGACAGATCCCTCCAAGACCATAATCACAGGCGCAGGCAAGACAGATGCTGTTGCCGGCATAGTCAATGGATTCCTCATCACGGTCTTTGATGAGGGCGGCAATTAGCAGCAGATTGGAGGAGACACAGTTGCTGTAACGATTACTAGCACATCCCACACCATTACTGACAAAGAGGTATTCGACAACAACGATGGTACCTACAGGGTGAAGTATGAGCTACTAGATGCGAGTGAGACCTATCTGGTGAGCGTAGTTGTCAATGGGGACACCGCCAACACCAAGACTTCAACTATCACGGTAGTGCCTAATGCACCCGATGCTGCCAAGTCCACCCTCGTAGCCAGCTCACCCCTGACCATAGCAGCAGACCATACTTTCAATATACAGATCTTCGACTCATTCGAAAACCCCGTGCAAGTGTTCGTGCCCACGCTAGCCCACCTTATTGGTGCAGGATAAGACGTGTACGCAACCGGCATTGCTACACAGCAGGCACTTGGCATGTATGATGTGACATTCAACATACCCCGCAAGGTTGCATTGTAGCAAAGTAGATGCGGACTCTACAGCTATCAGACTTACATCTTATAAGCGGGAGGTCTCGTTGGTCAATACTATACCAACAAGTGGTTCTCGGGCTCCGCCCCCTACCTTACAAAGGTAGATGTCACGGTCAACATGAACTGGGGAGCGAATGACATCATCCCCAACGTGGCGAAGGACTACGTTTCAATTGTGTGGAAGGGCTACTTGAAGCCGATATACTCCGAATAGTACAGCTTCTACTGCGAGTCTAACGACGGCGTCAGAGTGTATGTCAACGATTAGGTCGTTATTGACAGACTTGAAGACTCGACAGGTGATTTGGATACTCACCTGGAGATAAGCCCACAAGTAATTTCATTGCAAAGCGGAAAGTTAGTGCCAATCACCGTCATGTACTACGAAACCACTGGCACCGCTATGATAGCGCTATACTGGCAAAGTGCAACAAGCCAGGCAAGGGAGATCATTCCTTCATCCGCTCTTTACCACAGGCAGTCTGATGTACCAATCACGGGAGACAGATACATGATTGACGTGAATGACGTTCCAACTGCTCCTACACAGCTTGCCTAGGCAGGCCCCGAGACCTATGACCACACATCGCTCACAGTCACTTGGGAGGCTCCTGTTGACACAGGTTGTCTCCCTATTCTCGGGTACAAATTCCAAGTCTACGATACAACCTCCTCGACATGGATGGATGCGACAACTTAGAGCATAGTTGGCGCTAGCACGGTCGGAACCGTCTCTTCACTTGTCTCTGGATTGACTGTGAAACTCAGAATCGTAGCAAGGAACTCTCTTGGCTATGGCAACCCTTCGGAGCCAATTGAGTTAGTTCCTTCAAGCAGGCCCTCAGCTCCCGGTCCCGTCCAAGTGACCACCTACGGCGGAGACTACCTTGAATTACAATGGGCCGCACCTACAGACACTGGTGCCAATGACGCAGTGACCCTTCCCCTCACAAAGTACATGCTCGAAGTGGATGAGCAGTTTGGGCAAGGCTTCGTTAGTCTGTTCGAGTTCGACGCAGAAGTGGACGGTCCCTTCTCCGCTGTCATGACATACACTCACTCGAACCTCATTCTCGGCCATCCCTATCGGTATAGGGTCAAGGCTGAGAACCTAATGGGATACGGCGTATACTCAAGCATTGCACAGAGTTACATACCTAGACAGATTCCTGGGTAGCCTCCCACAGCACCAGTTCTTGTACCAGAACTCTCTGACCGCACTGAGTTGGTTATTCAGTATGCAGCGATCACGGAGAACACTGGCGGATCAGCCATCCTGCAGTACAGCGTCTATGTTGATGATGGACTTGATGGCGCATTCGGCGGTCCCTACGTCAGCGCGGGCTCGGGAATGACTTTGCGTTTCAGTACGAATCTGCTTCCCATTGCTCCAGTGACGGGCCGCATCTACAGGTTCAAATACACCGCGACTAACATCGCGGGAGAGTCAGAACAGTCTGGTGAGTTGAGCATACTCCTCGCCGAGGTTCCCTCGATCCCCCTGAACCTGCACCGAATTGATTCCGAAACACTCCCTGCTGGGCAGATCCGTGTCACTTGGGACATGCCCGCGGACGATGGTGGCTCACCAATTACAGGTTATAGACTTTACCTCAATGACGTTCTTGTCTATGATGGAGATCAACAGTCAACAGAGGTCGTCTACACACTGATCAACTTGAGCGTGGGTCTCGATTACAAGATCAGTGTCAGTGCCATGAACGCAAAGGGTGAAGGACTATCTAAGGCAGATATCATCCTCACCGCAGCTAGCCACCCGTAGAAGATGAACAAGCCTTTCCTCAGAGCTGCTGCTAGCACCTCTATCACTATTGAATGGTCTTCTACTGATTTCTTCAACGGAGGCGCACCACTGACTGGTTTCGCTATCCGCAGAGATGATGGCCCGAATACGGTATTCCAGGCCCAGGTCACTCAAGACACCACTACAAGCTATCACGCTTTCACTGGTTTGCTTTCTTCTAAGCTCATCTACAGATTCCAGGTGGCCGCAATCAACTCGATAGGGCAGGGACAATGGTCCGAAGCTGTGAGCTTCTACACCGCAGACGTCCCCAACGACCCCCAGACACTTGCAGTTGTCTCTCAGAGCCAGAGCTCTATTACCCTCAGTTGGTCTCCACCAGCGGTAACTGGTGGCTGTGACATCGAAGGATATCGCATCTATATGGAAGATATCCTCATCCCTGGCTTCAGGCTCGTCTACAACGGCCTCACCCTATCTACTGTGACTCAGTTCACCATTGCCAATCCGGACATTGAACCTAGCAGATACTACAAGTTCAAGTTGCAAGCTAAGAATTGCGGACGGTTCTCAACTGGAACCTCCAGCCAGATTACAGTTGCTAGTGCATCTGTCCCTACAAAGATACTTAGAGCTCCTATCCTAGTTGCCTATGAGAGTGATTCTACTATGTCGATCAACTGGTAGAAACCCCCTTCGAACGGAGGATTCCCAGTACTTTACTACAAGTTGTACGTGAATAATGCACTGCTAGACGGGTCAGTTGAGGCGACCCAGAAGTTCTACGTGCTCTCTACACTCACTCTAGGCACACTCTATAAGATTCAGTTGAGCTCAGTAAATGAAATAGGTGAGAGCGAGAAGAGCGAGGCTAACACAATTCTATTTGCCAATGTGCCCGCTCCCCCCACCACCCTAACTCTAGCATCAGAGGTC
This sequence comes from Halteria grandinella, assembly GCA_006369765.1. Classification (NCBI taxonomy): domain Eukaryota; phylum Ciliophora; class Spirotrichea; order Sporadotrichida; family Halteriidae; genus Halteria; species Halteria grandinella. Next base: position 7,904 of record RRYP01000004.1, read on the forward strand.
GAGTCAGCACAGGAACCACACATCCGTGCCACATGGACCGCACCCACCGATTTCAACGGAGATGCAGTAAAGGGATACAAGCTATACATAGATGATGCAGAAGGAGGTGATTTCACACTTGTATATGACGGTACTGGCTTTGCCAACGTCTACACCTTCCTTATCAAGAAGCAGATTACATGTGGTCTCGTTTACAACGTGAGAGTGACCGCACTCAATATAGCAGGAGAGAGCTTGCCGACACTACAGCAGATTCGAGTAGGAAAGGCCTCTTCAGTACCTCTGTATCTGAAGATGACTGCTGTTGTCCCTCAGGTCTCTTTGACTCTTGAGTGGCAAGCACCAGAAGACAATGGATGTCTTCCCTTGGTCAAGTACGTGCTGAAGAAGAATGGCGTTGACATGCCAGACTTCATCTCACCGAACTCTCTCTCATTCGTTGACACTACATTAGCAACAGCTGATGGCGAAATTGGCACCGTGCTCACTTATGCACTCAAGACAGTCAACTATGCTGGCGATTCCAGTTACACAGAACTGCTCTCTGTGATCGTAGGACTTGTGCCAAACGCACCTTAGAATCTCAGGATAACCTCTCAGAAGGAAGAGACCTCAGTGAATCTCGCCTGGGATACAGAGACCACAATCGCTAACAACCCTCAAACCTTAGCATACAAGTTGTACCTAGATGATTTGAGTGGTAATGTGCCTGCCCTTGTGTTCGACACAACTGGTAAGGCCCTAGTGAACTTCCACACACTATCAGACTTAGTCTAAGGCAAAGACTACAAGGTCTACGCAACGGCAACCAACGTGATTGGAGAAAGTGCCCATAGCAACCTGCTCACAGTGCACACTGGTGTTGTGCCCAGCAAGATAGTTAATGTGAGACTCGAATCCTCCACGACCACATCCCTCTTCATCAGATGGGACTTCCCTGAGAGTAATGGAGGACTTTCACTCACCCAGTACACAGTCTACCTCGATGTGGGGTAGACTGGCGCAGTCACAGACACCGTGGTGATCAGTGACACTTTGCAGAACTACGTGGAAGTTGATACCCTGACCACAGGAGTGAAGGTTGACGTGCAGATAAGCGCATCGAACATTAATGGAGAAGGAGAGAGCTCAGACATGAGGACTTACTATGTGGCAACTGCGCCTGCCGCGCCCGCCACTCCTACTGAGACATTGATAACTCTCCCCGAGTATGACAAGGATGAAGCAGCTATATAGATTTCATGGACAGCACCTGCGACTAATGGTGCTCCTATTACTGGTTACATGGTGTACTATGCAGAAATCTATAGAGAATATGAGCTGCTCTTCGACGGCACTGGCCGTGCAGACATCCTGACCTTCACAGCAACGAAGAACATCTTGAAATCGAAGACCTACAAGTTCCGTGTGACCGCGCTCAACATCATCGGCGAGGGTCCGCGTTCCCCTAAACTGGAAGTCTTCGTCGCAGTCGTGCCCTCCCCTCCCCAGTCCTTCGCCTTCGCAGGCGTGAGCGGAGCCGGCACCATCAGCGTAAAGTGGGAGGCCCCCAAGTACGACGGCGGCTCCACACTACTAGGCTACTACATATACTATAAGCAGACATCGACAGGGATAAATGCTGCCTTCACCAAGAGTGCTACGATGTTAGCTGCAAGCATACTGTCTACTACTGTCACTGGATTGACAGCAGACTAGGAATACGTTCTGTACATTCAGGCTGTAAACATCAAAGGTGAATCCTTCCGCTCAGGCTATGTATACCAATACGCCTCAGCAGTGCCCTCAGCCCTTTCATCTCCCACCGTACAGACAGGCTCGCGCACAGACACGACAATCGGCGTGCAGTGGACAGTCCCAGGGACCTCCACCACAACAGTACTTGGCTATCAAGTTCTGATCAATGAGCCCGACTCCAACGCAGACCCATCCATTATCGCATACGACGGTGTAGTTATCCCCAACATCTTGACAGCCACTCTGCGCGGACTTCGCAGTGGCAGTGGATACTACATAGCACTGAGAGCCCTCAATAGAGCTGGATGGAGTGAAATCAGTAGCCCATATTTAGTAATCATTGCGGGAAGGCTCCCTCAACCTCCGAGCAAAGCCCCCGCACTCATAAAGTCAGCCGCTGCTTCAATCAAGTTCAGCTGGCAACCGACTACGGACATTGGTGGCGCCTCGAAGATCGACGCCTACAACATCTACAATGGAAATACCTTGATAGAGACCGTGTCCCCCTAGACCCTGCAGTATACCCTAGCTTCCTCAGGCTCCTTTACCCTTGTAGCGGGCCAGTCTTACCTCTTGTTGATCTCGGCCACCTCAGCCATCGGCGAAGGTCCCCGCTCCCTCGACTCGCTCTTCTGGGCGATCGACACCCCCACAGCTCCCGCCTCCCTTTCAGTCCTCGAGACCAGCCGTGACTCTTGCACAGTGACCTGGACCCCCGTGTCCCCCCCTTCTTTCTCGCTCATAACAGGCTACGTGCTCATGATAGACGACGGACTAGGCGGAGAATTCTCAGTCGCATACGACGGAAGCATCAATCCATCCCTGCAGAAGTATACAGTAGAGAACCTTAGAGCCATGACCACCTACCGAATGCTCGTTTTCGCGATTAACAAGGCAGGAAATGGCGCAAACTCTACCATTATTAGCTGCTACACCGCAACCAAGCCAGGCCAGCCCGGTAAACCCAAGATGGTTACATCCTCACCATCCAGCATTGAACTCGCCTGGGAACCAGCCTATGACGATGGAGGCTCTCCCATCAAGGAGTATCACTTGTTCATGGATGAAGTTGAAGGCATAGCCGCGGCAAACGTTGAGAACTGGGTCTTGGTCTTTGCAGGTAAAGCCCTCACCTACACAGTGTCGAGTGGCCTCACAGCTAAGAATCATTACCGCTTCAAGGTGCTTGCGAAGAGTGAATACAACATCGAGAGTCTTTACTCCGAGATCACAGAGTACATAGCTGCATCGCTCCCAGCCAAGATCACCTTCGCTTCAGCAGATCCCTTCACCCAGATTGAAAAGACCAGCCTCACCATGGAGTGGGTCACTCCAGTGATTAACACTGTGACTATGATCCCCATCAACTATTACAAGGTCTATTGGGATGAAGGCTACCGCAACAGTGGCACATTCGCCCTGTTGGACATAGTGACATCATATGACTAGAACTTCTACACAGCGAGAAACCTGAACACGGGCGTACTTTACAGGTTCCAAGTGTCAGCAGTCAACGATGTCGGAGAAGGATAGTTGTCAGACGAGATTCAACACTACGCAATGTCAGTGCCAGCAACTCCACAGACACCCTCTATAGTCTCTTCATCGAAGGTAGGCGCTGACACAGCGCAGGCAGTCATAGAGTGGTATGCAGTAGTTGAAACCGGAGGGAGACCGCTAACTGGTTACAAGGTGTACACCAAGTTGGTCAGCAGTGGCCTTGAGTCATTGGCATATGACGGCACGGATTTGCCCGAAGTGCTCACTGCCACCATCGGCGGCCTCACCCTCGACGCAGACTACGACCTGTACCTCACAGCATTGAACCCCCTCGAAAGCGAAAGGAGCGCACCCCTCCGAGTTAGGGCTGCTGGACTCCCAGATGCGCCAGGCGCTATCACAGAGATTGCAGTATCGAGAACTGGGTCAAGTATAGGTCTATAATGGACAGCCCCAGTCAGTGACGGAGGCTCTCCCCTTCTCTCTTACACCCTAGTCCAGGTTATCGAAAATGAACAAGACAAGGTCTTCTACTTCGGCACCTCGCTCTTCACGACAGTAGCAGGCCTACACTCAGGAGAGCTCTACAGCTTCAAGGTCAAGTGCACGAACGTGGTTGGAGACAGTGCCTGGTCGAGCACTTACCAGTTCCTCATAGTGGACAAGCCCAGTGCACCCTTGAACCCCCAGATAACCGACTTCGAAAGCACGTATGCATCGCTGAGCTGGGAACAGCCGCTCAGCAACGGAGGACAGGCCCTATCAGGCTTTAAGATATATAGGCAAGAGTGCTCTGACACTATGAGTGCTAGAATAGCACTTGTGACACTCCCACCCAGTCAGTTTGCATATACTGACACCACAGTGACAGGCGGCAAGCTATACTGTTACACAGTCGTCGCCTACAACGTGCTCGGAGGAGACTCTGACTTCAGCCAGGATGCCCAAGTCACCCCGATCTCTATCCCCAGTGGACTCCCAGCACCGACCCTAGTCACCAAGACCAAGACATCTCTCACAGTGCAGTGGTACTACCCAGCATCAAACGGCGCAGCTGAGATCGAGCGCTATGTGCTCTGGGCCAAGGCAGACTTTGAGACTTAGTACAGAGAGATCTACAGTGGAAAGAGCATGAGCTACACCGCAGAGCAGTTAGTGACAGGATTCAACTACCAGTTCAGAGTGCAAGCAGTGAACGCGAGGGGTGAGAGTGCACCGAGCAGTGCATCATCCCCGTTCATAACAGCGTTGAAACCAGGTATTCCACAGAATGTGAAGTTAGTCAGCAGAAGCGAGAGCGCAATCACATTCAAGTGGGAAGCACCTGAAGATAATGGAGGATTAGAACTGACAGGTTATAAGCTCTACGTAGCAGAGGGCAGCGGCGCCTACCAAGCGGTGTCAACAGCGCCTACCCTCTTGAACCCCACTATCATCACGCACACGCAGACAGGCCTAACAGCGGGCGAAGGCTACAAGTTCAAGGTAGCCGCCATGAACCCCATCGGCGAGGGACTCTCCACCGATTACTTGTACGTAATCGCAGCGGATCTGCCTTAGGCACCTGTTAACCCGCCCACAGTACTCGAGTACAGCGAGACTTCAATCACGATATCAATCGACGCAATCACCGGAGTAGCCGACGGTGGCTCTCCAGTGACAGGTTACATTGTGCTAATTGATGATGGCCTTGGAGGAGACTTTGTCCAAGTGCAGGATGCCCTTACCCTGCAGCTGACGATTAGCAACCTGCGCAGTGGGCGCTCCTACCGCATCAAGTATGCAGGGAGGAACATTGTGTATGACCAGGGCAACATGTACGAGTGCGACTCCATCAAGTACAGCGAGAGCACCCTCCAGCTGACGGCTGTTGAGCCCGATACACCAGAGAACCTGATACAGGATCCCAAGCTCAAGTACAAGACGGCAATAGTAGTGAGATGGCAGGCGGCACCCGAGGATGGAGGGTCGCCCCTGATTGCATACGTATTGAGCATTACAGACGTGAGTGACGTGAATAGCGAAGTGCTGTATACCCTATCATCAGCAGCATATGATTACACCTTCACAGGGTTGACAGCAGGGCACCAGTATGAGATCAAGATCAAAGCGAGGAACCTTGTGGGAGACAGTGCCTGGTCGGCACCCTCAACTTATGCCTATGCTGGCATTGAGCCTACCCGCCCTGACTTGATCACCTTCACCGCCTCAACACGCAACACCCTTTCACTCACCTGGCCGCCACTGATTGGTGACGACACCGGAGGCACGGATGCCCAGCCGATCACCATCACCAGCTACGACCTCTACATGGACAATGGCTATAGTGGCGACTTCCAACTGATCAACTCCGCCGCAGTTACCACCTACCTAGTCCAGTACCTAACCCCAGGCCTCATGTACCGCTTCCGCCTCCTTGCCAAGAGTGCGATCGGCCTCCAGAGCGAGTACTCCACCATTCAGTACATGATGGCAGGGACCATTCCTAGTGCACCCAGCAACCCCCATTTGATAGAATAGAGCAATACCAAGTTGGAGTTCTATTGGAATGAGCCTTATGACAATGGAGGTACATCTATCACTTCGTTTGAGGTTGAGATAGTCAGAGTCATTGATCCAAACGTGCAGAGCATTACAGTGATAAACTCGAATAGGTACACTTACTCAAGTGCTGCTCTCGGATTCAGAGCAGGCGAAGAGTACCATGTGAGGATCAGAGCGAGAAACTTCATAACTGAGTACTATACCCTCACAGGAGTCTGGAGTGCAACCTCCACCTTCTACTCAAGTGTACTACCTCTTGCCATTAGCAGCGGCCTGACATACGATTCCCTTAGTAAAGTAGGCGCCACGATTCGCTGGAGCCTGCACACGAGTGCCAGCGAGAAGGGCTACTCGACCACAGTGCCAGTCTACACCCTTGAAATGGACGACTGCCGCAACGGGCCCTTCACCAACGTGCTGCTCACCACCACATCGGGCACATCTTACACCATTAGCAGCATGACTCCCGGGATCATATGCAGATTCCGCATGAACGTGGCCAACATCATAGGCCTGAGCCCCTACTCCGACATCCTTTCGATCTAGTTCGCAGAGATTCCCGACGCACCCCCCGTTCCCAGGTACGTATCGCGCTCGGGCGGCGACGCAGCAATCAACCTGACACCCTTCATCAAGATCGAGTGGGACAGCCCTCACGAGACTGGAGGCGTTGCGATCTTGGGGTACATCGTTGAGTACAGCATTTCTACAGGAGCTTATACAAAGCAGTACGATGGATCGACTAACCCTCTGCAGAGATCATTCAAGTTCCAGAACTTGGTGGCAGGCTAGACTTACAACTTCCGTGTCTATGCACGCAACGTGAAGGGATACTCTCTTGCCAGCCCTTCAATCTCTATCATCGCAGCCAACATGCCACCCAAAATGTAGCCCCCGCAGATTACTACCATAGTCCCTAACGGCCAGCTGAGCACGATTACGATCACTTGGACAGTGCCTTCGACCTCAGCAGAGATGGGTGGCTCACCCATCACCGGCTACTACGTGCAGAGGAACAGCGGCTATGGAACTGCCTTCATAGAGCCAGGCACCCTCCTAGCCTCTTCAGCAACCACTCACACCTTCACGAACCTTGTAGAGGGTGCGATCTACCAGTTCCGCATCGCAGCTGTGAACACAATCTACACCACGAATCGCTTCACCCCAGATGACATGCTGAACTTCTCAGATGCCACTTCGCACATAGTGGCACTCCCCCCTTCCATAGTATCTGTCTTCTCTCAGCGCTCCACTGACTACGTACAGAGCAAAGTAAAGCTACAGTGGACCGCACCAGCCATGAATGGAAGCCCCCTTAAGTACTACACAATACTGAGAGACGTGGGCAATGGAGTATTCTATCCACTCTATTAGGGTACAGAGACCACATTCACAGATGAGGGACTTGTTGAAGGATAGTCATATAACTACAAGGTATACGCGACTAATGCAGCGGGAGATGGACCCATGTCCATGCCTATTGTCACTTATGCAGGAGAATACCCAGGACTCATTAAGCAGGAGCAGATAAGGATAGCAGTGCAGAGTTTGACAGCAGTAGCGATAGAGTATGATCAACCAGATAGCACAGGCGGACTACCCATACTGAGATACTGGGTCAAGATCTATAACGGAGATGACTTAGACGCATTAGTGCAGACTGTAGACAATGGAGTTCTACAGACCTATTCTTATGCAGTGACTCAACCGGGCAACGAGGGCAAACGCTACCGCTTCAAGGTAGCTGCAGAGAACCTCTTGGGCCTAGGTCCCTACACGACAGCCGGTATCGTACTCATGGCTGTGGACCCGCCCCTCGCCCCCACGCTGGTGCTGGGCAGCAGGACCCTCACCTCGGTGAACCTCAAGTTCATCCCTGATGCGGATAACGGAGGGTCACTTATCACTGGATACCTACTCTATAGAGATTAGGGTGTCGCTGGAAGTCCATTCAGTTTGATATACAATGGGACTGCAATGCCAGAGATCATCTTCTTCAATGCGACTGAGTTGATGACCAATCACTATTACAACTTCAGGCTTTACTCTATGAACACGATTTACCAGAGTGAGACTTATGGTTCGATATACCTTCTCATTGGCACAGTGCCAGCACAGCCATTCAAGCCTGAGTTCATTACAGCCAGTCTCTTAGACTTCTCGATCACCATCCAGTTCAGCGAGCCATCTTACATCGGAGGCCTCCCCATTCAAAGCTATGAACTATGGATCGATGATGGTGCAGGCGTTTGGCCAGCCTCACCCATCACTTACGTGCCCCTCGTACCAGGCTCAACTTATCAGTACTCGTTCACAGGACTGACAGCAGGCGGCATGTATCAAATGAAGCTAGTAGCCATTAACCTAGTAGGTTCCTCTCTCGACTCAGAGGTCTCCTACTTCCAATGCGCCGACATCCCAGACGTACCAGCAGCGCCAGTGCTCGATTCCACCACCGCCACTTCGATCTCAGTGGCCTGGACCGAGCCTTCCTCGGACGGAGGCTCAGACATCCTTGGTTACAGACTGTACATGAATGACATCTTGGCAGATGACTACTTTACCCTTGCCTATGATGGATCGATGTATCCATCCACACTCACCTATACGCAAACAGGTTTGACACCCGGCAGGTACTACAGATTCAAGGTCTCCGCGGTTAACAGGATCGGCGAAAGTGCACAAAGCAGTGAGGGCAAATTCTTGGCAGCCGATTTCCCCAGTGCACCCAGTCAGCCATATTTGATAGTATCCAGTTCTACGCAGCTACAGTTCGGGTGGTACCCTCCCAGCGATAACGGGGGCGGCCAGGTAATTGGATACCAGGTCTACCATAAGCTGAAGAACCAGGCGGAGACTGCATGGACACAAATAGGTGCGACTGATCTGAACACTCTCACATACTTGCACACGGGCTTGACAGGGACTGAAGACGTGCAGTATAAGGTAAGAGCCATATCGAGCAAGGGCGTCGGAGCCTTCTCGATCCGCGCCACATTCCTATTGGCATCAACGCCAACGACGACAGTGCCAGTCAAGGTGACATCTAATAGGAGTTTCATCACACTGCAGTGGGCCCTTGGGACTGACGGAGGCTCACCAGTGCTCGGATATCTATTGTACCAGCTGAATGTGACTACAGGTGGAGAATCGGTCGTATACAATGGAAGTAGCATCCCCACCATCACAAGTTTCACATCGAGAGGACTCATAGCAGGTCACACCTACCAGTATCGCTCGCGCGCCCTGAACCGTGTGGGCCTTGGCACCTTCAGCGGCTACAGCACCAAGATCCTTGCGGCAGACATCCCGGGGAAGCCGGGCATGCCCAGGTACCACAGTTCCTCAGCCACATCCATAACGATAGAGTGGGACGACATCGAAGATAACGGCGGCTCGCTGATCACAGCGTACAAGGTGTATGCGGATACAGGCGATCTCACTGATGACACCTTCAACTATGTGGGCTCTACGGCTGATCTCATATTCACATTGGACAACACAGTGCTAACTCAGTACATTACAGGAAGCAAGTATAGATTAAGGATAACCGCAGTCAATGTTCTTGGAGAAAGCATACCTAGCAATGAGGTCAGAGTAGCACTTGCTGCGTTGCCAGCTAAGCCCGCAGCACCAACTATAGATAGATCAAGATGCACACTTACCTCTCTCTATGTCCAATGGACTAGCCCAGGCGCCGACACCCAGGGCTACCGCCTCTACATGAGCGAGAAAGGTCAGGGTCAGTTTACCAAGATCTACGATGGCACTACCAGCAGGGACACGCGTTACATGAACGTAACGGGGCTAACTACTGGGAAGGTGTACTCCTTCTACGTGGAGGCTATAAATTTCAACGGGGTGGGATAGCAGGCTAGCGATGAAACGTTTGCATACGCATGCCTGGCACCATGGGGACAGCAGTAGGTGACATATGTGTCATCTAGTAAGACAGCTATTACCATAGCATGGAGGCCACCCATCCTGGACGGAGGGTGTCCTATCTACACCTACGCATTGTACGTGAATGGCATACTGACAGATGACTCAGCCATCAACAAGCGCCCCTACCTCCAGCTGCATACCATCTCAGGCCTAAGCAGTGTGGGATCAACTTACGCCATCAAGATCAGGGCCATCAATGATATCGACTATGCAGAGAGTGACCCACTGAATGTGGTCCTCGCTGCAGTACCGGACGAGCCATCAACTGCTCCCTATCAAGACTACACGCAGACAAGTGGCACACAGATCAAAGTGGTGTATGAGGCATTCACAGTGGGGATGAATGGCGGCAGTGAAGTGCTGGGGTATGATCTGTGGAGGGACGATGGGATGAATGGGAACTACTATAGGGTGTACACTGTTGATGACATCCTTGCCCTCGTCTATTATGATCAAAACGTGGAGAAGAACAAGCTCTACAGGTACAAGTACCGCGCCCGCAACGTAAACGGCTGGGGCGACTTCTCATAGCCGGGCTACATCTTCGCGGCAGACGTGCCCTCGAAGCCAGCGGTACCCACCCTAAAGTCCGTGACCTCAACGCAAATGATGATAGAGATGTATCCTCCCTCCAGCACCGGCGGCAGCGACATCACCGCATTCGAGCTGTGGAGGGATGCAGGCACGCCTAACTCGGCGTTCGTTAAGGTCACATCGTACCTTGGATTGACTTTCCAGCACACACTTGACGCAACTACCGATCTATTGACAGCAGGCACAGTCTATTAACTGAAGTTCAGAGCACAGAACATTATAGGCTACTCCCCATACTCGCCAGTACTTAGAATAGCCCTGAGCACTAAGATCCCAGCACCAGTGAATCTGAGAGCAGATCTGACAAACACAGGTGCAAACTACATCACCATAGCATGGGATGCAGTGGTCTATGCGGAGAGACCAACTATGGGATACACGGTAGAAATGCTCATTGACAGCGTATGGACTGAAGTGAGAAACGCGCAATATGATTAGAACTTCTTATCATTCACCATGTTTGGCTTGAACCCTGGCCAGCAGTACACCTTTAGAGTCTTCTCAGTCAACTTCAATGGCAAGAGTGATCCAAGCAGTGAGCTTACAGTCTATGCTTGCGGAGTGCCAAGCGGCATGAGCGAGCCAGTGTACGTTGCATCGGACAAGACCTCGATCACCATCGAGTGGAAGCAGCCCTCTTACGTAGGAGGCTGCCCAATTGACGACTATGAAGTGCAGAGAGACGATAAGGGCGGGGAAAGCGTGTGGACTGAGGTGAACCCCCATCCCCCCTACATCAGGCAAGATCCTTACACATTCGTGTTCAAGTGCGTCACATTCCCCGCTGACTTTGCCGTGGGAGACATTTACAAGTTCAGGATAGTTGCATCCAACGTGCAAGGCTCAGTAACCAGTGTGGTCTCGCGACCCATGACCCTTGCAGCCATCCCAGGGACGCCTTCAGCAGGCCCCCTCTCAGACGCAGCCACCACCAATGGCCAGTAGGTTAGAGTGACCTACACCGACGTTACCGACAATGGAGGGACACCTATCCTCAGCTACGAACTTTAGATGGGCTCCACAAGTCTGAAAGACTTTGAAACTATAGTGGGTGCGGATCCCTACACCCTCGCCCTCAGCTTCGTCGTTACAAGGGGTATAGAGAAAGGCAAGACTTACGCATTCAGGTACAGAGCAATCAACGCAGTCGGCGCCGGCGAGTGGAGTGATATCACTGAAGTCACCGCCGCTACTATTGCTATGGCACCACCAAAGCCTAGGTATGTGGCATCTACTAGCACCAGTGTCACATTATCGTTTGACATCAGCCCTGATAACGGAGGAAGCAAGATCACCAGCTACAAGATCAGGAGAGACTCAGGAGACCTTTCCTCCCTCATTGACACCCTGGTTTCAGCCTATGACGGACTCTCTTCAACCTACGAGATCACAAGTTTAACCGCAGGCAAGAAGTATAGATTCCAATACTACGCGGTGAACGCCTTCGGAGAGTCCTACCCCTCAGAGACCATCACAGTGGCAGCAAGCACACTCCCAACACAGCCGAACCCAGTCTATGTGGACTGGACCAAGTCGAGCAAGACTTCGCTCTACATCTATTGGGATGAGGTGGCAGAGACAGCTTCACCCATCCTTGGCTATGTGTTACAAATGGACGACGGCCGTGGTAGCCAGTAGTTCACAACGATCTTCAACGGAGAGTTCCTCCCCGGACAGACCTCCTTCCTAAAGCGTGGCCTTCAGAATGGCCTCCCCTACAGGTTCAGAGTGCAGGCAGTCAACTTCAACGGGCTGTCACCAGCAAGTGTGCCCGCGGCATACTACGCATGCACTGCACCCGCAAAGTTTGCAGCACCCATACTCGTATCGCAGTCGGCTAGTTAGATCACTATATAATGGGCAGCGCCGTAGGATAATGGCGGATGCCTGATAACCGGGTATGCAGTGTATAGGGATGAAGGAATGAGCACAGTGGCGGCAGGAAGCTTAACACCTATCACAACCGAGGTTAACATGGATAATGACCCTGCAGTGAGAGATAGACCCACCCTCACCAAGCTCCAGATAACCTCTTTCCCCGCCTCAACAGACGGTTTGACCTTCAGATTCCAAGTGCAGGTCTTCACCATAGGCACGAGAACAGCCTACTCAGAGATCGCATGGATAACCAAGGCAGCAGTGCCCGATAAGCCAGTGGATAGGCCCATATCGGACAGCACAGTCACCAGTGATAAGCAGATCAAGGTCACGTATGCGAATACCGTACCTGGTAATGGAGGAAGCCCTATCATCAGTTATGAGTTGCAGATGGATGATGGACTTGCAGGAGCATTCACATCGCTTACCGGCTTCACCACCAATTCGATGGCAACAACCTTCACAGTGACCCAAGGTGTAGTTCGCGGCAGAACGCACCGTCTCAGATACCGAGCCTTGAACCACATCGGCTGGGGTCCATTCTCAGAGGAAGCAGGCATCTTAGCCGCTCGTGTCCCCGATGCCCCGCTGCAGCCCCTCTTCCAAAGCTTCTCCGGCTCTGTGATGACCCTAGTCATCCAGCCCTCCCCCGACCATGGCGGCGCATCCGTCAGCAAGTACGAACTGTGGGTAGACTCAGGCAACGACTTCACCAGTGGCTTCGTGATAATGCCACTCTATCTCGGAGTAGCACTCACATACGGGGTGTCACCATTGGACAACCTCGTTAGGGGGAGGACCTATAGGTTCATGACACGCGCGATAAATGCAGTCGGACCCAGTGAGTACAGCATCATCAGCTACATTGCCTATGGAGACGTTCCAGCAGCACCTAGTGCGCCAACACAGGTATCAACCACTAGAACCTCGATCACAGTGGCTTGGTTGCCACCCGCCAGCAGCGACTTGGCAGTGAAAGGCTACATCCTAAGCATGGATGATGGCATTAACGGTGAGTTCAAGCCAATCTTCATTGGCACCAACAGACCCGATGTGCTCACCTACATGATAGGCGATCTGATGACAGGCCGCCCCTATAGGTTCTATGTGCAGGCAATTAATGAGAATGGCCTCTCAGAGCCAAGCACGATCTCCACCTTCTATTCTTGCATCAAGCCAAGCGGCTTGGCCACTCCAGTCTATGTCAGCTCATACGAAGGCACCAAGTAGATCACCATTTCATGGCAGGCAGCAAGTGACAACGGCGGGTGCACCATCTTTGGATATGAGATGTACCGCAATGACGGATTGAGTGAAGTGCTTTCGACCAAGGTGACATCCTTGTCTAGTACTAATCCAAGTTTGAGGATCCACACCATCGATCTGTCAAGTGATGGTGTTGTTGGGAGAGTCTACAAGTTCAAGATAAGAACTTACAACGTCAATGGTTTGACAGAATCAAGCGCACTCTCAGTAGCACTTGCTTCTCTCCCAAGCAAGCCAAGCACTACACCTACCTCCATAGCGGCCAATACCAACTAGTATCAGCTGACAGCACAGATCACACCCTTCGATTCAACTAACAATGGTGGCAGCCCCATATTGAACTATGAGATCCAGTTCGACGATGGCCTCAGAGGTGCTTATGAGTCAGTCTTCACCCTGAGTCCCGTCATCAGCCTCACCGCTGGCATCAGCAGAGGAAGGCAGTACAGAGTGAGATACAGAGCCCTCAACTTCAACGGCTGGGGTCCTTTCAGCGAGATAGGCTACATCAAGGCAGCGACCGTGCCTTCGATCCCACCCACCCCTGTCCTCTATAGCTCAACCGCCACAGAGATCACCCTCTTGATAGTGCCCCCAGCAGACGATGGCGGTGTGATAGTCACCAGCTACAAGCTCTGGTTCGACACCCTCCAAACGATCCCCTCCTACCAACTCGCCTACTCAGGCAGCTCACTCTCAGTGACACTCGACGCCGTCGACACCGGCCTCGTGATTGGCACCATTTACAGGTTCAAGGTGCAGGCAGTGAACGAGTTCGGCGACTCTGACTACTCAGAGGATTTGAAGGCTTCGCTGGGGTCGGTACCCACCAAGCCTTATGCGCCAGCCAAGGTAGAGATCAAGAGCAGCAAGACAGCTATTGCAGTGTAATGGCAGAGAAACGACGATTCAGTTTCAGCGATGGTTACAGGTTACAAGCTATACATGGATGATGGCTTTAACGGGGAGTATGGCGTGATCTACGATGGATCAGGCTTCCCCAACACATTCGCATACACTGCGCAGAACCTCATAACCGGATTGCCTTACAGATTCAAGGTGGCAGCGATGAACATCAATGGGCAATCTGTCGATAGTGATAGCGTTACAATCTACGCTTGCCTGAAGCCAAAGGATGTGCTTCCCCCTTACAAGATGGACACAACTAAGACCTCGATCAAGGTCGGCTGGTACGAGCCCGACAACATGGGCTGTCCCATCTTAGGCTTCGAGCTCTACAGAGACACTGGCAATAGGGATGGACTTACCTACCTGGTGGACCCAGGTACAATAGCACTGAAGCCATCTCTGAGACAGCACTTGGTACAGTCGCTGTCCCCAATTGGAGCTCAGTTCAACTTCAAGCTTCGCGCAATCAACATGGCCGGTTACACTGATAGCATACCATTGAGCGTATTCTTATCGGCCATTCCTGATACACCCACCACAGGACCTTACTCAGACGGGTCATACTCCAACAACTAGAGAATGAAGATCTTCTACGGACCCCAGCTAGTGACTGAGAATGGTGGCAGTGACATCCAAAGCTACGAATTGCAGATTGACAATGGTAAAGGAGGAGAGTTCAGGAGCCTGATAGGTGGCGATACCAACTCTCTCGAGACCTCTTTCATCATATCAAGCGGCTTAGTGACTGGTGAAATGTACCGCTTCAGATACCGATCGAAGAACGTAAATGGCTTCTCGGGATGGTCTCCCATTACTTACGTGAAGGCAGCGACGGTTCCCTCGCGCCCACCCGCACCTGTATTCAAGACGGCAACAGCAACTTCAGTGACCCTCAGCATTTATTCATCTGTGGAGAACAAGGGCAGTGAGATCCTTGTTATAGAGCTGTGGAGGAACCTCGGAGGTACCTCCCAGTCAGGAGTGAAGATTGCAGATTTGCAGAGCTCAGTGCAGGAGTACCAAATCAACGTTGCAGATAGCATTGGCATGGTAGCTGGAACTATCTATAAGTTCAAGGTGCGCACAGTTAACGATTAGGGACAGTCAGAGTTCAGTGAGGAGGTGGACGCTGCGGCCTCATCGTTCCCCGCAAAGCCAGACCCTCCCACTCGCATCCTTAGTGAGTCATCATAGAGCCTCGTTACCCTTCAGTGGACCGCAAGCCTTGATACAGAGCTTCCAGTGGTCGGGTACATCATTAACATGGATGATGGATATGGTGCAAACTACAGAGTAGTCTATAACGGAAGAAACTACCCTAATGTGCTCAAATACTCAGTGGGTGGACTTACCACTGGCATTTCCTACAGTTTCACCTTATAGGCAATCAACTTCAATGGCAATAGTGTAGAATCTAACCTCGCCAAGTTCACGGTTTGCTTGGCCCCATAGAAGTTGAAGGCACCAGTTCTCAAGGCAGTGACCAAGACCACGATGGATTTGACCTGGACATCGCCAGTGTCAGATGGAGGCTGCCCAATCACCTCATATTCCATCTGGGTAGAAAACGACTTGCCCAACATATTCAATCAAGTCGATGCATTAGCAGTCAACAACATACCTGAATTGAGAGAGCATACCCTCACCTTCACGACCGACGATACTTCAACCACATTCAGGATGTATTTGCAAGCAACTAACGTTATTGGCTCCGTTCAGAGTGACATCGTCTCCTACAAGCTCGCAGCACCACCAAGCAAGCCCTCTGACCCACCAAGACTCAACTTAGAAGAGACTCGCTCATACCAAATCCAGGTAGACTACGATGCCCTGGGCTCCCTTGAGACAGGTGGCTCAGACATCATCAGCTACGAGCTGAACATCTACAACGACACCACTAGTCTATGGTAGTCTGTGACCGGCGGAGAAGGTGACTTCTCTCTGACGAACACCTATACCTACTGGTACGGCATCAAGAAGGGTAAGTCCTACCAGTTCCGCTACCGCGCCTGGAACATCAACGGAGCCGGTACCTGGTCCGACATATCCTACCTCATGGCAGCGCAGGTGCCAGAGAGACCACCTATGCCATAGTATAGCTCATCAAGTGCACTACAAGTTACACTCATTCTATTCCAGAGCCCTGACGATGGTGGCTCCATAATTAGGAACTATGTGCTCGAGAAGACCCCTCTACTCAGCACCAACTGGCAGACAGTGACTTCTTACAATGGTTATGACATGATGCATACCATTACTACTGCTTCGACATAAGTAGTAGGCTACTAGAAGTACAGATTCAGAATGAAGGCAGTTAACGATTACGGAAGCTCTGATTACTCAGAAGAACTCCAAGTAGCAGTAGCACCTCTTCCCTCAAAACCCATCGCTCCCACAAAGGACCAGACCTTCTCGACAGTGACCTCGATCAAGCTCAACTGGCTAGAGCAGAGTGATACCGAACCGGCAGTTGGATACAAGCTATATATCAAGGGAGAAGATGACTTAGTGCCGTCTATGCTATATGATGGGTCGAAGATACCATCGATATACACGTATAACGTTGAAGGACTTATTACTGGAGCGATATACTAGTTCACATTATCAGCTGTGAACTTCAATGGAGAAGGACCAGTCTCAGATGCAGCCACTTTCACTTCATGCACAGCACCCTCAGGCCTTAGCGCTCCTAAAGTCATGGCAACATCAGAGACCACAATCGATCTCCAGTGGGAGCAGCCCCAAAGCAACGGCGGTTGCGCCCTGAGTGGCTTCGAGATCTACATGGATGATGGAATCGGAGGAGCCTTTGACGTCATTGACGAATTAGAAGTTGATTATAAGCCATATCTCAAGTCTCACTAGATAACTAAGCCCTCTGCAGATTCAGGAAAGGCATACAGAATCTACCTGAGAGCAATCAACGAAATTGGACACATAGATAGCTCTATCATTAAGGTGATCCAGTCAGACGTTCCACCTAAGCCCTCGGCTGCACCTACCACTAACCTAGCGCTCACTAACATCAAGCAGATATACGTATACTACACAGCACCAGCTTCCAACGGTGGAAGTGACATCCTTACCTACGAACTGTAGATGGATGATGGCAAGGGAGGAGACTTTGTATCTGTCATTGGTGCTACCTCGCAATACCTCAAGCTCTGGTACGTAGTAGAGAAGAACATCACCAAAGGAACGATCTACAGATTCAGATATCGCGCATAGAACAAGGTCGGATGGAGTCAATTCTCAGACACTGCATACATTCAAGCTGCAAACGTGCCCGCAAAGCCACCCGCACCTGAGTATGTCAGCAGTGATAGCGATAGCATAACACTTAGATTCTCATAGACTGATGATAACGGAGGCACACCCGTGATAAGATACAAGCTCTATAGAGATGGAGGCAATGATTTCAGCAGTAGCTACACACAGGTATTGTCATACCTTGGCTCTGAGTCAGTCTTTGCAGTTACTGTAGCAGATGAAGGCATAGTGAATGGAAAGATCTATAGGTTCACTTATGTTGCCACCAACTCTCTTGGCGACTCTGCCTTCTCTAACGAACTCATTGTTGGCCTTGGCGCAGCACCACCCCAGCTAAACCAGCCAATGAAGGACTTAAAACTGTCCAATGAGACCTCCACTTACATCTACTGGAACATGGTGACCACAGCTGAACTGCCCATGAGTGGCTATCAGCTTTACGTGGATGACGGACTTGCAGGACCATTCGCTATGGTCTATGACGGTAAACTTAACCCTTAAGGTACAACCTACAGGGTCAACGGATTGACCCCAGGACTAACTTATCGCTTCAAGGTGCGAGCGATTGACTACAATCAACAGTACTCTGAAAGTACCCCCGCATCCTTTGTCTCTTGCGTGGCCCCACGTGGAGTCAAGCAACCGACACTCAAGTCTGTTGGAAAGACTGATTTCACCATTGAGTGGGAGCTCCCCCAGAGTGACGGGGGCTGCTCTATCACAGGCTACGCCATCTATCGCGATGATGGAATTGGCGGACTAATAGTGACACCAGTAGACGCTCTGGCCGTAGCAGGCAACCCCTACTTATTCAGACACACAGTTGCATTGACCAACAGTGACACAGGGAAGATATTCAGAGTGAAGATAGAGGCGAGGAACTCATATGGATCTCTATAGAGTCCCGCCCTATAGTTCGTGCTAGCAGATGTACCAGGGAAGCCCACACCTGCACCAGTTGTTGATATTACTAACACAACTACAAGCCAGATCAAGGTCAAGTTCGTGAATGTGAACTCTGACAATGGCGGCTCCCCAATCATAGCTGCAGAACTCCAAATAGACGATGGCCTCTCAGGTGAGTTCTCAGTGATCTTCAGCACCTCAGAGGTAACCTACTTCGTCGCGACCGAAGGCATAGTCCGCGGCCGCACTTACCGCTTCCGCTACCGAGTGCGCAACGTTAACGGCTGGAGCTCCTTCTCCGACATCGGCTTCATCACAGCTTTCTCCACCCCAAGCATCCCACCAGCGCCTAAGTTCGTGTCGGCAACAGGAACATCAGTGACACTGCAGTTGTTCAAGAGCGAGGATGATAATGGATCTAGGATAGCACTGTATGAGCTATGGATAGATGAAGGAGATGATCTCACAAGTGACTTTGTGATAGTAGACACTTACGATGGTCTCAGTGAACAGACCACGCTCACCACCGCCCTGGACGACCTCAAGCCCGCAGGCACCATCTACCGCGTGAAGTACCGTGCCAAGAACGTCGACGGTATGTACTCCGGCTACAGCAAGGACACAGTCTTCGAGCTGGGCTCAGTGCCCTCGGCGCCCTCAATTCCACTGAAGGATGATGAAAAGTCAGGCGCAAACACAATTGCGGTATATTGGAGCAAGATAGTTGGAGATGATCTCAGAGTCAATGGATATAGGCTGTATGCAGATAATGGGTATGATGATGATTTCAAGATGGTGTTCGATGGGTAAAATATGCCCGAATAGACAAGCTTCAACTTTACTAAGCAGAACCTCGATACCAGCCTTACTTTCCGCTTCTACGTGACAGGTGTGAACTTCAACGGCGAGGGTGCGAAATCTCCCATTGCCTACATGAAGCCCTGCACCTTACCGACGGCCATGGACAGGCCTCGCATCATGGACCTCACATCGACAGCCATTTCCATCGCGTGGAATCAGCCTATGAACAACGGCGGATGCAATGTACTCGGGTTCAAGATATATGTGGATAACGGTGCACAGGGTGCGTTCACAGTCAAGTACGACTTGACTGAGCCATTCACAACAGCGAAGAACATCGATATGTCAACCGGAACGACAGTGGGAGCAACCTACCGCGTGAAAGTTGGTGCTTACAACAGAGTAGGAGAGGTTATCAGTGACTCAGTAGCAGCGGTGCTCGCCAGTGTGCCCTCTACACCCCTACCACCCACATCAGTATCAGATGGCTCTTACCTCGACATCATTATGTCGATCCCCGCATCTAATGGTGGTACACCTATCATTTCCTATCAGCTACAAGTCAAGTACACCACAGCCGATGACTGGCTTACGGTGCTCGGAGCAGACTCAGATAATGTGCAACTGGTTTATAGAGTGACATACAAGCTGATACAGGGTCAAAGCATTGAGGCAAGATATAGAGCAAAGAACGAGAATGAGTGGTCAAGCTATAGCAACCCTGCATACTTGCAGATGGTAGGACCCCCTGAAACGCCAGAGAGACCCAAGTACATATCGTCAACAGGGACAACGATTACTTTAGCAATCACTCCTGTGTCAGATAATAACGGTGCTTTCGTGACGAAATACTACTTATTCAGAGACGCAGGTGACTATGCAAGCGAAGTTAACATACCTATCACAGGCTACCTCGGCGTAGACCTGACTTACACAGTCACTGGGCTGACTCCAGGACTGAAGTACCGCTTCACCCTCTAGGCAGAGAACCTAGCAGGCTTGTCCCCTATAAGTTTCGAGACCATCATCGTAGCAGCTGAGCTGCCCACGAAGCCTACCTTCATGGAGAAGGTGAGCTCGCTCTCGAACAAGACAGCAATCCACTTGAAGTGGAGCAAGGTCGCAAACACACAGACTGAGACCACTGGGTACATCCTGAAGATGGCCGAGTTTGGCAGTCTCGACTTCAAGACGATATACTACGGCTTCAACAAGCCTCAGACTGTTGAATTCACCGCAACTGGACTTACTACTGGAAAGATCTACTCATTCAAGCTCAAGTCAATGAACTTCAACGGAGAGTCTCTTGAGGAAAGCGATGTCTTCAACTTCAACGCGTGCCAGGTGCCAGGATCATTTACTGCACCTTACAAGATTGGATCAACAACCTCGAGCATCTCAGTGGGATGGACACGCCCAGATGATGATGGAGGATGCCCACTGATTGGGTTCGCCGTGTATAGGGATGACGGCTATGGTGGAGAGTTGACCACTGAGGTCAACCTCATCAATGATCCAGCAGTTAGAAAGCTTCCAACACTCAGGAAGCTCACAGTGACTAACTTCCCAGCCCTCTTAGGCGGGAAGGCCTTCAGGTTCAAGGTTACAGCCTTCAATAGAGAGGGACAGACTGACTCTGCCATTTCTAGCTACCTATTGGCGGGAGTACCGATCACTCCCCCAACCTCACCTCTCATGGTGAGAGATGAGACCAACATCACTCACATCACTGTGACACTACCCCTGATTGCAGACAGCGACAATGGGAATAGCGCAATTATCTCTTATCAATTGGACATTGACGACGGACAAGGTGGATCCTTTACTCCCGTTGGAGGCTATGACCCAGTATCGCTCGTTACTAAGTATTCAATCAGCGAAGGAATATCAAGAGGCAGAACTTACAGACTGAGATACAGAACACTCAACGGAGTAGGATATAGTGAATTCTCACCCTTGCTATACGTTACAGCCTCTAATGTGCCTGGTGCACCTCCTGCGCCAGCACTGGTTTCAGCAACAGGAACATCAATCACTCTTGAGTTCAGTGAGACTACAGAGAACGGTGGAAGTCAGATTCTGTAATACGAACTCTGGATAGATGAGGGTACACTTGGCTCAGACTTCTCGAAGGTTGACAGCTACCTCGGAAGCGCCATGACTCACACCCTTTACACAGCCAGTGACCCGATTGACTCAGGGACCATCTACACATTCAAATTCCTTGCCATCAATGTCGTAGGAAACTCCCTATTCAGCGATGAGAGCAGATTCGCCATCGCCTCCCCACCTCTAAAGCCCAACACGCCCACTCGTGCAACTATTCTGAATTCAAAGACGCAGATTACAGTGAAGTGGAGCCAAAGCTTAGCAACAGAGATAGCAATCTAAGGTTACAGACTGTACATGAGCAGCGGCACAGGCGTTTACACCAAGATATACGATGGAGAGCTCAACCCACTGCAGAGACAGTATAGCGCAAAGAACTTGACTACCGGGATGCAGTACTAGTTCAAGGTTGTAGCAGTGAACTTCAACGGAGAGTCCGCTATGAGTGATGCTCTGGCAACTTACTCTTGCGTTGCTCCATCATAGCCTTAGAAGCCAGAGAGACAAGATGGCACGAAGTCATCTATCTTACTCTCATGGACACCACCCAGTGATGATGGTGGTTGCGCAATCCAAGGCTATCGCCTCTACAGAGATAGTGGATCATCTACCTCTGAGATCAACATCCAGATAGACTAAGCAAACTTCTTAGGAAAGCCCTTCCTCAATGAATACGATGTGATCTTAACATCAGGAGATGCAGGCAAACAGTACCGCTTCTAGGTGGTTGTCTTCAACTACGAGGGCTCACGCACTTCTAACACTGCCACTTTCGTTATTGCCACAGTGCCTGACAAGCCAGCAGCTTAGCCTACAGTAGACATTAACGAGTCAAATGGATCCATGCTCAAGATATTGATCAGCGAGTTCACAGATAGTATGAATGGTGGTGCAGATATTATCAGCTATCAGATCCAGATCGACGATGGAAACAACGGCGCTTTCCACACTGTACTTGGCGGAGAACAGTATACACTCGACTCGGAAGTGATAGTCACAGAAGGAATAGTTAAAGGAAGGCAGTATAGAGTGAGATACAGAGCTATCAACACCATTGGAGAGGGACTCTGGAGTGACTTGGGATACTTCGTGGCATCGACATTCCCCAAGGCACCTCCTCAGCCTGTATACACCTATGTTGACAACACCAAGGTAGACTTACTACTCTCAGAAACCCAAGATGATGGTGGTGCACCCATCTTGCAGTACTACCTCTATATTAATGAAGGTTCAGACGGTTCTAGCTATCACCCAGTCACAACCTATGATGGTCAGTCAATGATCTTCACGATCAATGTTGGAGATGTGTATAACTCCGACGCAATGACTGTGATTAGTGGAAAGACCTACACCCTCAAATTCGTTGCAAGGAATGTTATAGGCTATAGTGACGATTCTGATTTGCTATAGGTAGCGCTGGCACGCCCACCTAACACACCACTCATGCCGACATTCGATGCCTCCAAATCAACAAGGACGCAGATTACCGTCAGGTGGCAAGTAGGAACATCCCTTGACTCACCTGTGACAGGTTACCGCCTATACTCTGACCTGGGCAAGAAGGGAGACTTCTTCATGATCTATGATGGTTTCGGAAACATCAACAGACTCTTCTACACACATGCAGATCTCACGACAGGCCTTATCTACGAATATAAGGTTGAAGTACTGAACTTCAATGGAGCCTCAGAGCTTTCAGACTCGAATGCACGCGCATCTTGTGAGATCCCAACAGGCTTTAACACCGTGCACCAGATCAGCACTAGTCAGACTGAGATAAGAGTGGGATGGAGATACCCCTCGGATGATGGTGGATGCATCATTCAGTATTACGCTATAGAGAGAGACGATGGTGAAGGCGGAGATTTCACCGTGCTATAGGCAAGTCTTAGCTCTTCTCAGTTCAGATATTACATCAATACAGGCCTAACAGTTGGAAAAGCATACAGAGTTAAGGTAAGCGCCACTAACAACGTTGGCACGAGCGTTGGCAACATTGTATCGATCATTGCCTCAAATGTACCAGATACCCCACTGGTTGGACCCTATAGAGAATTAGGAGAGAGCACGGCAACATCAATTAGACTGAAGTACAATCAGATTGCAAACACTGGAGGATCAAACATTATCTCTTACCACTTGCAAAGAACGGCAGATGATGGCACTGGATTCTTCGATGTAATCGGAGGAGACAAGAACTATTCTCTTTCAACGCAGTATACAGTCACCGGTTTGACCACTGCGAAGACCTACAGGTTCAGGTACAGAGCGATCAACCTCGTTGGCTTCTCGGCATGGAGTCCAATCAGCTATCTGTAACCAGCCTCAGTGCCCTCAACACCCAAGATCCCCGAATACATCTCATCTTCAGACGACTAGATCATGATTCAGCTCTTCAGAAGCGAGGACGATGGAGGACTCCCAATTCAGGACTACGAGCTCTGGATAGATGAAGGCAGTCTTGACTCGGATTTCAAGAAACTTGATACCTATGTGTTCGCGACTTACACATTCACATTCCCAGTGGACAGAGTGGACAACGGACTCACTAAGGGTCTGAACTACAGGTTCAAGTTCCGCTCACTCAACGCAATTGGATATTCTGAGTGGAGTGACTCAGTTAGAATAGCGTTAGGCCCACTACCCGCACAGCCTGATCCAGTTAGCAGAGCACTTCTTGGGAATTCACCCACTTCGATTGGAATCCAATGGACTGGATTACTAGGAGAGACATTGGAAGTGCTTGAGTACAGATTATACATGGATGATGGAAATGGAGTTCTATTCAACCTGATATATAAGGGCATCGATGTCCAATATACCAAGACTGGACTCACAAGCGGCATACCTTACTCTTTCAAGGTATCAGCAGTCAACTTTAACGGAGAAGGAGTGGATAGTGATATTACAGTCATAAAGAGTTGTATTGTGCCTAGTGGAGTGAGTGCACCAATCCTCCTAGGCTCTACAGCAACAACAATCTCTCTTAGATGGTCATAGCCTTTGAGCAATGGCGGTTGCCCAGTCTCTTCCTATGCGATCTTCAGAGACGATGGCGCTAATGGAGAGTTCCTTAATAACATGAACCCAGAGATCATCGCAAACAACCCCTTCCTCTTTGAGTACACCTTTACTCTGCCAAACGCATTGACAAGCCTCAACGTTAGGTTCAAGCTACAGGCAACTAACGAGCGTGGGTCAACCATGAGTGTTGATTTCTTATCTGCGGTGATAGCAGGCCTCCCTACCAGCCCTACGACTGGGCCACAAGACATAGTCAGCATCACTGATGCAACTTAGGTAGGCGTTCTGCTTCCCATCATTTCGAACAATGGTGGCTCAGTTATCATATCGTACAACTTGCAGATGGACGATGGAAAGAATGGAGACTTCTTCTCAGTGGCAGGAGACGACAACTTGATTAGTTTGCTCAGAGTGTTCACACTGACTAACGTGACAAAGGGGCTCACATACAGATTCAAGTACAGAGTGAAGAACTCGATCGGATGGACTGGATACTCACCGATAACGTACATACTAGCAGCAAGTGTACCTAACATACCAGTTACACCTAAGATAGTATCGACTAGTGACACTGAGATCAATGTGCAAATATTCGAGCCCCTTGATAATGGTGGCTCAATAGTGACTCGTTTCGAACTCCATATGGATGGAGGCACAGGCTTTGGTCTTGTTGCAGACCTAGACTACGATCTCGGAGCACTTCTCATTCAGAGCGTGACCAAGGACAAGGATGGTATTGACTTAGTAGCAGGAAATAAGTACTACTTCAAGGTCAAGGCCTTCAACGTGAAAGGAGGATCGCAGTTCTCCCACGAAATCGTTGCAGCTGCATCATCCCTACCCGTTGCACCCGCTGCACCCTACAAGGTCAACTCAAAGAGCTCCCTTACTTCGATATACCTGGAGTGGGCAACTGTGACTGACCCCAGCTCGCCCATAATCGGTTACAAACTCTTCATGGATGAAGGTAACAACGGTAACTTCTTGCTGGTCTTCGACGGTACTGGCAAGCCAGGATTCACAGGATATCTCAAGTAGAACTTGACAACAGGGCGTGCGTATAGATTCAAGGTGAGAGCGGTGAACTTCAATGGCGATAGCGTTGACAGCCCAGACACTACACTCTACTCTTGTCTACCACCCCTCAACTTAGCAGCACCTAAGTATATATCATCGACAGAGACAACTCTGACAATCAACTGGAAGCTACCCTCCGACATCAACGGATGCCCTATCTTCAAGTACAAGCTGTACAGAGACAATGGGCAGGGAGGAACAATCACTAACCTCGCAGGAGAATACGAGCCCCACATCTCTCAGGATGTGATCACCTTCGCAGGTTTGGACACCTCGAAGCAGTTCCGCTTCCAAGTGGAGGCCCTCAACAATGCAGGCTCAGTCAAGAGTGGCGTGGCCCTCTTCGTGCTCTCGAACGTGCCCGAAAAGCCCGCCTCCCCCCCCCAGAACGACGCAGCCCTCACCAACGACCAGCAGATCAAGGTAACGTACGGCATCCCACTCCCCAGCGGGCGTGGGTCCCAGGTGACAAGCATCGAGCTGCTGATGGATGACGGCATCGGCGGAGAGTACGTGTCGATGATTGGCGGCAAGTATGATGTGCTACTCACATCCATGTTCATTACAAGCGGTATTGTGAAAGGCAGAGAGTACCGATTCAAGTACCGATGCAAGAACGTGAACGGCTGGGGAGAGTATTCAGACGTGACTTACATCAAGGCCGCAGTCTCCCCCGCGACCCCCAGGGCCCCCATGCTCGTGTCAGCCACTGAAACCACCATGACACTCGAGTTCTTCAAGCCTGAAGACACCGGTGGCACCGAGGTCAAGCAGTTCAAACTTTACATCAACGACGGAGATGATTAGAATGATCCTAACACCCTCGTGCAGTCATACACCTCTAACAACCTCGTGCACACCCTAGACAAGGCAGGGGCGGACACCTTCCTGATCTCGGGAAAGATCTACAAGTTCCGCTTCCAAGCCATCAACGAGATCGGCAACTCCGAGTATTCGGACATCTCCTCCTACGCACTCGCAGGGACACCTACCGCCCCAGGGACACCTACCATCAACCCCTCCCTCACGAACGCCAACCAGATAGCCGTGCAGTGGGTTGCATCCACCTCAACCACGGCGCCGGGTGGATTGATATAAGGATATGTGCTCTACATGATGGACCCCAGAGATGGATTCTGGCAGGAAGTGTTCAATGGAGAACTCGGCTACCCGACTATCACTAGCTACATAGTGAGGAAGAATGTGGAAGGAGGGCTGGCATATAGGTTCAAGGTCAAGGGCGCTTACAAGAATGGCTACACAGCAGAGAGCGCAGAGGCAGTGATATACTCTTGCACCAAGCCCAATGACCTAGCCGCCCCCACACTCGTAGAGGCCACAAGCACCTCCCTCACAGTCCAGTGGAAACAGCCCCTCTCGAACGGGGGCTGCTCAGTCCTGGGCTTTGCCCTCTACATGAATGATGGCCTAGGGGGGCAAACCTTCACCGAGATTGATACATCTTCAGTGAGAGACAAGCCCGGCTACACCATCCACCAGACATCGACCTTCCCCGCCCTGAGCGTGGGGAAGCAATTCGCATTTAAGGTCGAAGCATACAATATCATTGGCAGCGTATTCAGCACGGCTGGTGCCAGCTATACACTGGCTGATTTACCCATGGTGCCAACTGTTGCTCCGATGAGTGATGAGACGTTTACAAGCAATAAAAGGATCAAGGTGGATATTACACCACTTACCACAGGGTAGAATGGAGGCACACCCATAATAAGCTACTCTTTGGAGCTCGACGATGGTCAAGGTGGCCAGTTCGTTCCAGTGTATGGACTTACAGTCGACTCCCTCTCCACATCATTTGTGCTTCTGGAAGGAGTGCAGCGTGGCAACCTCTACAGAGCTAGGTACAGAGTGAAGAACGTGATTGGCTGGACTGACTACTCGCCCATCGGCTACATCCTTGCAGCCGTCAAGCCCAGCACACCACCTCAGCCCACCATAGCATCCGCAAGTGCCGACAACATAATGATCGCAGTCTGGCCAAGCGAAGATAACGGAGGTGCACCCATAGACTACTATGAAGTGTGGCGTGATGATGGTCTCCAAGGAGCCTATGTGAAGATAGATTCCTATGATGGTTTCTCAACTTCCTTCCGCCTCGACGTGGCAGCCGACGCGGACATCATCGTGGGCCTGACCTACCGCATCATAGTGAAGTCGCACAACGTGAAGGGATACTCCGAGTACTCCCCCGTGGCGTCGGCGGCACTCGCAGACCTACCTGATAAGCCAGCCTCACCCACCAAGGTGTTGGCACTCTCAAGCAAGACGTCCATTGCGATTCAATGGGCACTCAATACTAACCATCAGCTCCCTGGAGGGGCTGTCACTGGGTACAAGGTATTCATAGATGATGGGTTGAATGGAGATTTCACTGAGGTGTTCTACGGAAAGAACGTCCCCTCACTCCATGAGTACATTGTCTCAGGATTAGTAAAGTAGAGAGGCTACAGATTCAGAATCTAGGCAGAGAACTTCAACGGCTTCAGCGTCTACTCAGACATCGCAACGCACTGGACGTGCTTGCCACCTACTGAGCTAGACCCACCAACCAAGGTATAGTCATCATCCACAGCAATGATAGTCAAGTGGACAGCACCCAAGGACGATGGAGGATGCCCAATTACAGGCTATGCCCTCTTCAGAGACGATGGCATCACAGAAATCCCGTCCATTGAAGTCAACGCAGATAACGACCCCTTAGTGAGGAACATACCCACTCTGAGACAGGTCGTGGTGCAGTTAGGCAATGCTAACCTCGGCAAGTGGTACAAGTACGAGGTGAGAGCCTTCAACTCAGAGGGCATGGTAAGTGCACAGAGCGTTCGTCTGCTCTTCGCTATACCTCCCTCCAAGCCATCACTAGCACCAGTCATCGAAAAGATAGAGGCAACCTCAATCACTGTCAGTTATGTAGACGGTTCCCTCACCAACGGCGGAAGCCCCATCCTTTCACACCATCTCCAGTATGCGGAATCATACGTAGGAGACTGGATAGATGTGAATGGGCTCGAGAATGAATCTCTCCTCAGCATCTACACGGTAACAGGACTCATTAGAGGCAGAGAATACAGCTTCAGGTACAGAGTGAAGAACGTGATAGGCTGGAGTGACTTCTCCGACGTATCATCGGCTGTGGCTGCAGTCGTTCCTGGAAAGCTGGAGATCCCAAGACTCACAGATGTCACTGCAAGCACGATTACACTTGCACTGAATACCAACGTGGACAATGGAGGATCCACAGTTACTGAGTATGTGCTTCAGAGAAATGCAGGCACACCAGGATCAACATTCACAAAGGTAGATAGCTATCAGAGTGGTACATTATCGCATACAATGAGCATTGCAGATGATGCATTAGTGGCAGGAAAGTTCTACATCTTCAGATGGTACGCAGTTAACGCCTTTGGATCAGGCGAGGTCTCACTTGAACTCACAGTTGGACTTGCTGCATATCCTCTAGCGACCACACAGATTCGCAAAGTCATGTCACTAAGCTCAACCACTTCGATAACAGTCGAATGGAACGAAGTGACCCCAGGCGTCTCACCCGCCGGAGACATCTTAGGTTATACCCTAGACGTTAAGGACACCCTAAATGGCACAGTCTGGACTGCTTTCAACGGCGTTACTCTGAATGTACGCACGCAGACCCAGTACACAGTGAGGAACTTAGTGCCCGGAAGACTCTATTCCTTCACTGTCACCGCTTGGAACTTCAATGGAGAAGGTGCCAAATCATCTGAGCAGGAATACCTATCGTGCATAGTCCCCAGATACTTCGGTGCCCCAGTCCGCACTTACACTACCAAGACAGAGATGGGCATCAGATGGACTCAGCCTACTGTGATTGGTGGCTGTGACATCACAAGCTATGTGATCTACATGAAGGAGGATGGTGCTCTGGAGAGCACTGTCACAGAGGTCAACGTTGACAATGATTTGGCAGTGAGGAACAGACCTGGCCTCAACAGCTTTGTGATAACCAAGTTCATCGGAAGTGACTTGGGCAAGAGCTTCAACGTGTTCCTCAGGGCTTACAGTAGAGAAGGAGAATATGTAGAATCGGATAGGGCAACAATCCTACTTGCAGATGTGCCCGATAAGCCTCCTACAGCCCCAACCATGACACAGGCATAATCAAGTGCAACCAAGTTGTTCATGAACTATCCCGCATTGGCAGATACCCTCAATGGCGGCTCAATGGTGCTTTCGTACAGCCTTGAGTGGGATGGCGGCGATATCAACAGAGAATTCGTGAGCTTGATTGGTAACAGGACTGACAGCCTGTATACCCAGCTCACTATAGATAGCGGAGTCAGAAAGGGACTGCTGTATAGATTCAGATACAGGGCTAGAAACGTCTACGGATGGGGACCTTACTCTGAGGTTGCAACGGTACTTGCATCTCAGCGTCCCTCTAAGCCTATGCCTCCTACCTTCGTCAGCGCCACAGACGCATAGATGATCATTAATCTCAATTTGGATGTTGAGAACGGAGGCAACCCCATTACCTCGTACGAGATCGAGGTAAAGGACTCGGCAGATTTGGCTGGCTCATGGCAGCTAGTTGATAACTATGATAATGTGTCACCTTAGTACACTCTGGATGTGTCCACAGACACCTATCTGATTGCAGGAACAATCTACGACATCCGCTTCAGGGCAAAGAACCTCATTGGCTACAGCGACTACAGTGAATACCTGAGAAGGGCACTCAGCAGTGTCGCATTCGCACCGACTAATCTGAGAAGAGTAGAGAGCTAATGCAGTGAATCAAAGATAGTGGTAACGTGGGATCAAGTGGCAGACGGTATCATCCCTGGAGGGGAGATACGCGGATACTTCCTATACATGGCTAATGGAACTGCAGGCAGCTATTATATGGTCTATAATGGCACCGATCGCCCCATGGTTAGAACCTGGGTGCTGAATCCCCTTACCCCAGGAGAGATCTATCGCTTCAAGGTGAGCGCCCTGACTTTCAACCTAGAAGGCCAGCTCTCCCCCGAGCTCTCAACCTACTCTTGCATCAAGCCCTCCCTAATGGCGAGCCCCATGCGTGTTACTTCAACCGCCGCCTCAATGACACTCAGCTGGCTGGCCCCCGCTGAAGACGGCGGCTGCACCATCACCGGCTACTCGGTTTACAGAAATGACGGCGAGGGCGGCAGTGCGTGGACCGAGGTAAATGCAGATATGGACTCTAATGTGAGGGACAGGCCGACACTACTTGGAATGATAGTGACTGCCTTCCCGGTTAACGCGGCTGGCAAGGAGTTCGTGTTCAAGGTCATTGCATACAACAGAATGGGACAGACATCATCGGAGAGTGCAAGCTATGTGTTGGCGAGTGAACCAGCTGCACCCGTGAATGGACCTTACATGATAACACAGAGCGGCAGTGAGATTGACATCAGGTACGATGCCTTGACAACAACTGCACAGACAGGTGGCTCAGTGATCTTGGGCTACAACCTGCAGATGGATGACGGTATGGGTGGATCCTTCACCGACATCTATGGCTCTTCCCTCGACCCAGAGACGGCCAATAACCTCTTCCTCTACTACACGGCCTCTTCTTTGATCCGCGGTCGCAGATATGGCTTCCGCTACCGCGCCCGCAACCATTACGGTTTCAGCACCACATTCTCACCTGTTACCTACATCCTTGCAATTGAGAGACCACAGGTAGCTCCACCGATGCCCTCCCTGGTGAGCGCAAGTGACAACCAGATCACACTTAGTATGCAGCTCTGTCCTGATGACGGAAGCACCGCACTGCTTGGGTATGAACTGTGGATGAGCGAAGGGCTAGAGAGCAGTGTGTATACACAGGTTGGCACCTATGTGGTCGACAGCTTTGAGATGAGTCACACTCTACAGACAAGCACAGATCCCATACAGTCAGGAGAGATATACGGGTTCAAGTGGCGCTGCTATAACTTGATGGGCAACTCAGACTGGTCTGAGACTTTCTACGCAGCAGCCGCAGAGCCACCAGGTGCACCGAATGTACCTAGAATAGTGTACGAGTGGTCCAGCAAGTCCACCGTCTTCGTAGAATGGGACCGAGTATCCGATGGCGCGGCGGGGCCGGGAAGCCTCGTCAAGGGCTACCGCCTGCTCATGGACGATGGGCTCGGCGGGCCCTTCAAGGTGCAGTACGATACCACACCTTTCTCGCCGCAGATACTCAACTACCTGGCAGCAGACCTCACCAACTATTTGAACTACAGGTTCAAGGTCATCGCAGTTAACTTCAATGGAGAAGGCCCAGAGTCACCGATTGCCTTCCTGAAGCCCTGCTCGCTCCCAGCCCTCTTCGCCAAACCCCACTGGATTTCAAACAGCCAATCCTAAATCCGCATCGGCTGGAACGAACCCGCCTACAACGGCGACTGCCCTATCACCAGCTATGCCGTCTATGTGGATGATGGCTCGGGCGATGGCGCCTTCGTGGAGGCCAACGTAGACAATGATATATCAGCAAGGAACCAGCCATCACTCAGCACATTCATAGTCACCAGGAATGTAGACTAGCCCTCTAGTATTGGCAAAGTATTCCGCATCAAGGTGCGGGCATACAACCCCGCTGGGTCGATTGACAGCCCCATACTCGGCGTTAGATTGGCTGTGGTGCCGGATCAGCCCCCCGCCCCCACTAAAGTGGTGGCCGGAAGTAACCAGACTGCAATCACTATTGATCTCAGCGCATATGACTTGGCAGCATCGGCAAACGGTTGCAGCATATAGTCAATGGAGGTGCAGATGGATGATGGACGCGGAGGAAACTATGTATCACAAGTGGGCTACGTCTCGCCCTTCCTTACCCCCACCTTCACAGCCCTCCAAGGAGTCTCAAGAAGCCTTACCTACCGTTTCAGGTACCGTGCCAGGAACTGCAAGGGCTGGGGTCCCTTCTCAGAGGAGCTCTACGTGCTGGCGGCCTCGAAGCCGGCGGCGCCCCCCTCCGTGCAGCGGGTGAGCTCGGACTCCACGCAGATCACGCTCAAGCTATTCCCCACCAATGACAACGGCGGCTCCGTTGTAACGGACTACGAGCTATACAGGAATGACGGCGTGTACGGGTCAGGCTATGTGCCAGTGACTGGCTATAGCTACGTGGTGAATGGATTCACTTATCAGGTAGATGTTGCAGATGAGCTAATGACAGCAGGCAGATTCTACCAGTTCGTCTATAGAACCAAGAACCTCCTGGGCTACTCCGACTGGAGCCCAGTCATCGCATTTGGCTTGGCAGACAAGCCCTCCCAACCCGCAGCCCCGTTTGAGCTGCACCAGGGTCAAACTCAGAAGAGACAAATCGCCATCAAGTGGAACCCCAACGCAAATACGCAGGAGCCCGCGGGTGCAATCAGCGGATACTACGCTTACATGGATGACGGATTGAATGGGGAGTATTCGATGGTGCACAACGGAGGCAAGCTACCCACGACTGTTACGGTGACAGTTGCTAGTGGCATCACAACTGGCCTGCCTTACAGATTCTATGTAGTTGCAGAGAATGTAATTGGATAGAGCATAGCGTCAGCAGTGACAACAGTGTATGCATGCACTGCACCAAGCGGTCTTGATAGACCTATCCAAGGTGTTGTCACCCAGACCAGTGTTGAACTTAAGTGGTATTCACCTTATGACGATGGTGGTTGCCTTATTACCAGCTATTCCATCTTGAGAGACGATGGACAGAATGGTGGACTCTTTGAAGAGGTCCATGCAGCCTAGGTGAACAACCAGCCCAACTTGAAGAGGTACGTGGTAACGGATCTGCCCACACTTGCCGTAGGCAATGTGGTGAAGTTCAAGGTCAGGGCAACTAACCGCGCAGGTTACTCCTTCAATAGCTTCTCAACACCAATCACTATAGCAGCGGTGCCCAGCAAGCCAACTGTGGCACCCGCTTCAGACTTCAGCGCAACCAGTGGAAGCCTCCTAAAGGTAGTGTACACTGCCCCGAGCAGTGACGGAGGCTCACCCATTATCAACTATGAGATCCAGATGGACGATGGTCTAGGAAGCGGCTTCAAGACCATTGCTGGTGGAGAGAACCAAATCCACCTCTACACCTTCTTCTAGGCACAGCCAATGCCTAGCCAGATGAGGAACTTACAGGTGTTTGAGACTTCCAATGCATATTACTCGGTGAACATCACTGTTGGACTCATTTACGGAGTGCGCTACAGGGCGAGGAATGTGAATGGATGGGGAGACTGGAGTCCCATTGGGTACATACAGACGGCAACCAAGCCATCTGCACCCCAACCCCCATTATTGATATCATCAAATGGAGAGAACTTAGTCATTCGCATAAACCCCAGCTTAGAAAACGGAGGCGCTCTGATCAGGAAGTACAAGCTCTTCAAGGACAGCGGATCCTTCAGCTCACTCTTCACCTTGATAGCCCAGTTCGATGCAGACGCCATATCCCCAGCCACTTTCGAACTGACCACCACAAATCCCTCCCACGATATGGTTAGTGGAGAGCGCTACCGACTCATCACAGTCGCTACAAATGATATAGGCGACTCGGATGCCAGTGAAGAGGTCTTCTTCACCGTGACATCGCTTCCACAGAAGCCAGCCACACTTGTTAGGTCTGCTGCATCCACGAGGACACAAATAACACTTGTTTGGAGTGTCGAGCCTGATACTGACTCGCCCATTACCGGGTACTCTGTGGAAATGGATGTGAGTGAGAACCTGGACGGAGACTTCAGTGAGATATGGAACGGAAGAGGCAGGCCTGATGTGCTTACCTTGACCATTACTGTGACCGAGGGTCGCATGTACCACTTCCGCCACCGTACCTTCAACTTCAACGGCGCCAGCCCCTACTCCGACACCCTAGCGACGCTTGCCTGCGTAGCCCCCGCCCCCCCGGGCAAGCCGCAGTGGATCACCTCCACCACTTCCACGATCACCTTCATTTGGGACGAACCCATTGACGACGGCGGATGCCCCATCCGGTATTACAAGGTGTACAGAGACTTGGGGAATGGATATGGAGATTTGGTTGTTAACAGGATACACATCAGTGACCTAGAGGGAAAGCCATAGGCCAACGGATTGATAGTGAATGAACTGCCTGGAGGCTCACTTGGAAAGCTATTCAAGTTCAAGGTGTCTGTGGTAACAGACTATAGCCCGCTCGGTATAGATGGGCCTGAATCAGATGAACTTCTATTAGCTGGGGTGCCAGCCAAGCCAGCAAGCGCACCCACGAGGAATGCAGCAACCAGCAATACACAGCTTGTAGTTGATATTGCAGCTGTAGCCCAGGCAAACGGCTCTCCGATTAAGAGTTATCACATTGAGATTGACAACGGTATGGGTGGAGACTTCACCGAGCTCCAAGGTTTCACAGTCAACTCAATGGCACTCTAGGCGACTAAGTCCCTCGGAGTCTACCCCGGTCTCTACTACAGGTTCAGATACCGGGCGAAGAACGCAATTGGCTGGGGACCCTACTCCGACATTGAGTACGTACTCTCGGCAAGGAAGCCAGACACGCCAGTCCCCCCGACTATCACCTTATGGAGCGGCACTAACGTGCGCATTGTCTTCTATCTGCCTTTCAATGGAGCAAGTGAGGTCACCAAGGCATACATACAGATCAAGACACATGATGGAAGCACGTATGAGACAGAGACATAGAACTGTGATGGCACAGTATTCAACATCTTCCAGTCTAGATAGTGCATCATTCCGCTGACGATCCTCAGAGGTCCAGCGTGGAACCTTGTCCAAGGTGATGAGATCGTTGCTCGTGTGAAGTACGAGAACGAGATCGGCCTGAGCGAGTACTCAGGCGACACCGTGATCCCAGTGCTCATGCCCTATGCACCCCACCAGCCCCTGACTGGGCCAAGGAGGGTCAACGCGCAGACACAGGGCACGCAGATGGGCGTCGAATTCGATGCGATCACCGGTTTGATGACAGGAGGCGCCGCCATTACCTCTTATTGGTTGGAGATAGACTCGACTGGAGCCGGCACA
Source organism: Halteria grandinella (assembly GCA_006369765.1). Taxonomy (NCBI): domain Eukaryota; phylum Ciliophora; class Spirotrichea; order Sporadotrichida; family Halteriidae; genus Halteria; species Halteria grandinella. The sequence continues at coordinate 43,502 of RRYP01000004.1, forward strand.
GGCCCATTCGTAGAAGTAGGCGGCTACACCCTTGACAGTCTTGCCCTCAACTATGTGATCACGACAGGGCTCACATCGGGCTAGAAGTACTACTTGAGGTACAGAGCAAAGAACTCGCAGGGCTGGAGCGCCCTGCCATCGCCTGTCACCGAGATACTCATGGCATCAGCGCCAGCGAAGATCACGCCAGCAGCACAGACAAGCATGGACGGCACTAAGGTAGTTACTGCATGGAGTGCCCCCTCAGACAATGGCGGCACAGGCGTTACAATTGATGCTTATAGGGTAAAGTATAGGTCCAAGGATGGTATCTTCTTAGAAGCACCAGAGTGTGATGGAACTTAGACAGATGTCGTTACTAACAGAGAATGTTCAGTAGAGATGGCAACATTCCTAGCAGCACCCTTCAACCTGGTTGAAGGCGATTTGATAGCGGTCATAGTAGAGGCCTTGAATGTAATCGACTATTCCTTACCGAGTGACGTGAATACGGCAGGCGAGTTGGTGCAGGTGAAGCCGCACACACCGGCGTCAAGACCCCGGAGGGGCGGTATGACAAACGAGTCGCAGATGGAGATCCTCGTTAGCGTGGCTTCCGCAGATGGAGGGGCGCCCGTCATATCCTACGCCATTGAGATCAACGATGGGACTGGCTTCGTCCCGGTTGTCGGTGATCCTGCCCACCCGCTTGCCCTGTCCGTAGTCACTAACTTGGTAGAGAGTGGAAAGACTTACACCCTCAGGTATAAGGTCAACAATGTCCACGGATGGAGTGGATATTCACCTGAGGAACTGATTGTCGCCTGCACTGTTCCCACTAAACCCCAAAACGTTAAGACAGAGAACCAATTGAACAAGGTAGTAATAGTTTGGGACGAGTCAGCATCGACTGGCGGCGACAACGTGCCTCTCACATCTTACAAATTCTACGCTAAAGACTCAAGTGACGAGTACGTTGAGATAGACTCAGCAAACTGTGACGAAGACATGACCACCATCATCATGATGATGCAATGCTCACTAGATATGAGCATCTTCACCTCAGAGGACTTCGGTTTGGTCCAAGGTGATGCGATCTACGCGCAGGTCAAGACACAGAACCAATTGACATCTGACAGCTATGGATGGAGCGAGCTCTCTGACGAGCACGATGTGGCAAACGCAGCTAAGGTACAGCTCGTGCCCCACAAGCCATCCGCGATACCCACGAGAGACGCACTCTCGTCAGACACCCAACTCAAAGTGAACTTCGCAGCACTGCTCGACCCTGAGAACGGAGGTGCCGACATCATCTCCTACCAGATCCAATACGACGATGCCTCGCTAGGCTCGATCTGGACGAACCTTCAGGGCTTTACCTCAGACTCACTTGCCCAGCAGGTGACAGTTACAACCTCTATCACTGTAGGGGCGGTCTATCGATTCCGCTACAGAGGCCTGAACGCCTTCGGCACGGGACCATGGTCCGAGGCACTCCTGCTCTACGCATCCAGAGTGCCCACGCAAATCGCTACAGTGACCATTAGCAATGAAGACACCGTTGTGAGGATCAGCTGGGCTGCTCCCTCGTACAACGGCGGGTCACCGATCCTCGGCTATAGGATCAAGATCCAGCAGCAGGACGGCGCATCGTCCGAGCAAATCACATACTGCAATGGAATGGAACCAACGATCAGAGCTAATCGCTACTGCATCGTGCCAATGACAGCACTTGTTGGCACACCATACCACCTCAACCAAGGTCATACTAATCTATTTGCAACAATTGAGGCACTCAATGTTGTCGGATACAGCATTTCTGCCATCAATGCAAACGGAGCGGCCATTATGTATGAACCTCATCAGCCAGCAATTGGCCCCCAGAGAAACGACCTCGGCACCACCAACACCACGATCAAGGTTGACTACGTCTTGCCCGCAGACCCCGAAAACGGGGGCTCTCCCGTGCTGACCCTGCACCTGGAGTGGGACCAAGGCAAGGCTGTGTGGGCCTCCCTGATTGGAGGCACCTCCTATAGCAAGCTCACGTCGTTCATCGTCACCGGACTGACGCCTGGCCACTGGTACAACTTCAGATACCGAGCCAAGAATGACTTCGGCTGGGGTCTCCCCTCAGACCCCGTGAGCATCCAGGCTGCAACCAAGCCTGACTAGATCACCCAGATTTCAACCGCAGTGCATGGCACCAGCGTAAGAATCAGTTGGTTGAAGCCCGAGATCCGGGGAGATGAAGTTCACTACTACACAGTCTTAATCAAGAGCGATGCTGGCGACTTCTACGAAGACGTAGTGAACTGTGATGGGCGCGATCTCTTGATAAGAGAGCAGCGCTTCTGCGACCTGCCCATGACAGCACTCATGGCTAATCCATACGATTTGCTACAGGGAGACGAGGTGATCGCGAAGGTCACCGCCACCAACACTTACGGTACAAGTGTGGTATCAGATATTAACTCCCTCGATATTGCACTGGTTGAAGTTGTTCCTCATAAACCTCCTACTGAACCAAGGAAAGGGTGGAACACTAATGAAAACGTGATAGAGATCTTCTATGATGCCCTCACTGACGAGCTTACAGGAGGAAGCCAGATACTATCATACGTGATACTATGGGATGCAGGCGCAGGCGATGGCAACTATGTTGTCCTAAAGGGCGTTTCCACACCGAACCTCTTGCTCACAGTCCTGATTGACTCTGGCATTGCAAGTGGTACCTTCTACAAGTTCAAGTACTATGGTGTGAACCAGTAGGGAGATGGACTCCCCTCTGAAGTATTTACTATCCGCGCAGTGACATACCCATCAAGAATGAACATGCCCAGCGTTACCTATACTGGTCCTGGGCTCTACACAGTGACCTTTGAAGAACCCTCGAACAAAGGAGCCGTGAACATCCTCATCAGCTACTATGAGATCCTCTTCCTCAAATCCGATGGCCTCAACTGGGCACCAATTCCCTCCACCTGCGATGGAGCCGATGCCACAGTCAAGAGCACCCACAGTTGCACAGTCTCAGTCGCATCGCTGACAGATGCAGGCACATTCAACCTTAAGCAAGGCGATAGGGTTGTCGTGAAGGTGCGTGCTACCAATGAGGAACCCCTCACGTCGGTATGGTCGCTACAAAGTACAAGTAATACATTCGTTGTGGCTAGACCCCATCAGCCACCACAGGCACCAATTAGGAATGAAGCCCTAACAACTCGTAGCCTGATCTACATCGACCTACCAACAGTCACTCTCACCGAATCCGGTGGCCTTCCAGCGACTGGCTATGCCCTCGAGTGGAACTCAGGCGGTGAGGATGATGTCTATACTCATATTTACGAAGACGTGGGAACTTCAGTAAGTCAGGCACTCACAACTGGCACCAAGTACAAGTTCCGTTACCGAGTCGTCAACGATTTAGGGTACTCAGTCGAGTACTCGCCCGTGCTCGTTACGTACGGGGCTAAGGCACCCGGGCAGATGATGCCCCCGCAGACTGTCATCTTTGAGCACTCTGTACGCCTCTTCTGGACTGATGAGGCCGTGCTTGATAGTGGTGGCATACCCTTGAGCGGGTATTCCATACTGGTAAGAACCTGGGACGACCTATACTTGCCCATTGAGGCATCTTGCGATGGCACCGATGCAACCATTGTCACTGATAGACAGTGCTTCATCCCACTCTCAACTCTGACGAGTGCGCCATTCCTCCTCTCCCAGGGAACAATCGTCAAGGCCAAAATACAGGCCATCAACGCAGTCGGTGCCTCAACCTACTCAAATGCAAATGCACTCGGCGCTCTAATAGAGATAGTGCCTCATAAGCCAGCTGTAGCGCCCATGAGAGACCCAACCACTCTCAGGAACAGACTGGTTATCAATGTTACACCCATCACTGGCACCCTTACTGGTGGCGCTGACATCATATCGTACGAATTAGAGATGAGCACAGGCGGTGTTACCTTCACCTCAGTAGAAGGTGGGGAGCCCGCTACTTACAAGACTACTACACAGTTCATAGTGACCGCGGGCATTACCGCAGGTTAGACTTACATATTCCGCTACCGAATCTTGAATAGACAGGGCTGGAGTGAGTACTCCGGGGTTACACCCATCCTAGCGGCACAGGTACCCCTGCAAGTGGGACCTATAGTCACAACTATGACTGCAGAGAAGGTGAAGCTGACTTGGATAGCACCCGACACCGGGGCTTCAACTCTGCTCAAGTACGTCATACTCATCCAGAAAGCAGATGGCACCTTTGCAGAGCAGGTGAACTACTGCGATGGCAGTGACTTCGTGATATTGACACGCGCCTTCTGTGAGATACCCATGCAGGTACTCACCTCGGCACCCTACTCCCTCACCCAGGGTACCCTCATCCGTGCCACAGTCACCGCCTATAACATCATTGGAGCTAGCATTCAGTCTACACTCAATGCAGATGGAGAACTTGCTCAAGTGGCACCCTTGAAACCAGCCACAGCACCACTGAGGAATGCAGACACCTCAGAGAGCCTTCTGAAGGTAGACTACACCATGCTGACCGGCCTGCTGACCGGTGGAAGCACCATCTTCTCGCTCCAGCTGCAGTGGGACCAGGGCACCAGTGGTGCAACCTGGGCTACCCTGCTCGGATTCTCCCCCTACACAGTGACCACCACCTATTCGATAACAGGCATTGACCGTGTCTCGAGTGGCAGAGTCTACAAGTTCCGCTACCGTGCCCGCAACGTGCATGGCTGGGGCCCCTACTCAGAGGTACTTGACCTCTTAGCCGCCTCCATACCGGATAGGTTGGCACCCGTAACAACAGCACTCGTGGGAACACAGGTACAGATATCATGGCTCCCTCTGAAGGAGAATGGTGCACAGATCACCCAGTACCTCATAGAGCTGAAGACCAAGGCAGGCGCATACGTAGAGCTACAGGCACTATGCGACGGCACCAATGAGAACGTGCTGGCTAACAACTACTGCCTCTTTGCAATGTCCACCTTCCTCGCCTCGCCCCTTAACCTCGTACAGGGCGACCTTATCATTGCTCGGATAGCAGTGAAGAATGCGATTGGCTGGACCTTGCCCTCAGCTGACAATACCGTGGGTGTACTTGTGCAGACAAGACCCCTCAAGCCACTCCCCATGACTAAGGACCTCACACAGACTGATACAACCAAAGCCACAGTCTCCATGACCGCACTGACCGCATCAGCTGACATTGGCGGCTCCCCCATACTTTCGTATAGCCTCGAGTGGGACCTCGGGTCTGACGGGGCCGCATTTGTTGCTTTGAATGGAGACTCAGCTAATAACATACAGTTGCTCTACGTGGCTACGGATCTCACCGCTGGTATGACTTACCAGTTCCGCTACCGCGTCCGCAACGTCTTCGGCTGGAGTGCCGATTACTCTGACGTATTGTCAGTCCTCGCGGCCACCAAACCCGACCGCCCCTCTGCGATCCAAACCTCTAACCTGGGCACCTCCGTCCAAGTAGACTTCGTGCCCCCCTACAACGGGGCCTCGCCCATTCTCTACTACGTGCTGACCTTCAAGGCGAAGGACGGTACTTTCCACGAGGAAAGCACCTACTGCAATGCGCGCAGTGACAATACTGTGATTGATGCGAAAAGCTGTGTGATGCCCATGGATGTGCTCACCAGTGCTCCGTACAGCCTTGTGCAAGGCGATATCGTGATTGGAAAGATACTAGCAGTGAATGTGCTAGGAGAATCTCAATATTCCATGGAGAATGGAGTTGGCGCTGACATTAGGGTTGCACCCCTCCAGCCCACACTCGCTCCCTATAGGGGCGATGAGACATCAATCGATCAGATCGAAGTGATAATAGCACCCTTGCTAGGAGCGCAGACCGGTGGCTCTGCCATAACCTCCTACTACATCTAGTTTGATGACCAGACCAATGGAGTGGACTGGCTCGAACTGCAAGGATTCACCACTCAGTCGACCGCACTGTCTCTGGTGAAGAATACACTCGTTACGAACAAGGTATACCAATTCAGGTACATGGCAAGGAACATATTCGGATGGAGCTCTTGGTCACCGGTTGGCCTCATTAAGACCATCACTGTTCCTGATAAGATGATTAAGGCAACAACCACTCTCCTTGGTGACAATGTGAGAGTGCAATGGACCCAGCCTTTCCTTGGTGGCAATGACCTGCTACTCGCCTACGACGTGGTTCTCCGCGGCAAGGATGGTCGCCTCTTCAACCAGCTTACCTACTGTGATGGACTCACAGATGCCCTCGTCAAGCAAGACAGAGAGTGCTACATCCCCATGAGCGTCTTCTGGGCCGCGCCCTTCAACCTTGTGCAGGAGGATCTCATTCAAGTGAAGGTAGCTGCATAGAACCAACTTGGCTGGGGAGAGTTCAGCGATCAGAACACCCAGGGTGTCATCGTTGAGACTAAGCCAAGAACGCCTACTCTCGCAGTGCACAGGTATGAAACTCTGTGCACAGTCACCGCCATCTCTCTTGAAGTACCAGAGGTGACACTGTTCCAAGCAGGAGGCTCTGATATAATCTCCTACAACATCGAGTGGAACACGGGCGCAGGCACCGTGTGGTACGAACTCCTTGGTGAGACCGTGAACAACCCAGACCGCATCTTCACCAAGAGTGACCTGACATCAGGCACGCTCTATGCCTTCAGGTACCGCCTCAAGAACATCTATGGCTACTCAGAGTACTCGCCCATTTCTGAGATCTTCTGTGCAAAGGTACCCGCACAAATTGCAACGGCTGTTCTCACCTATGTTGACAAGAATGTCAAGATCAAGTGGATTGCACCTGACAGCAACTTCAACACAATACTTGGCTATAAGGTAGAGATCAGACAGGCTGATGGTGTGACTTGGTATGAAGACCAGGTCAATTGCGATGGTTCTAACCCCGATGTGAGAACTAACACCGAATGCTACATCCCAATGCTCAGATTCCAGCAGACCCCGATCAACCTGGTGCTCGGACAGCCCATTTTGGTTCGTATTTCTGCCTACAACACAATTGGAGTCAACGAGCCATCTGTCACAAACGCTGCTACAACCCCTGTCAATACAGTTCCTCTTAAGCCTGATGTGCCTACAAGAGGACCTAACACAAATACTCAGCAAGTAGACCTGAGATGGAATGATTTAGACGTCTAGAGTCGCGATGGCGGAAGCCTTGTGACCTCCTACGAAGTGCTCTGGGATGCGAGCACCGCAGGCCAGGTGTGGACTGAGTTGGTTGGCCTAACTGTGCCACTGGCCACACCTTACTACACAGCAATTGGACTTACCATGGGGAGACGGTACAAGTTCAAGATAAGAGCACAGAACGTGCATGGATGGGGACCCTACTCTGAAGAGGGAGAGGTGCTAGTGGCAACAGCACCAGATCAGATGGGACTCATCGTCGTGTCAGAGAACTCTGACCAAAGTGTGAAACTCTCTTGGGCACTTCCTGTGGAGAATGGAGGCCCAGTGAGCTACTACACAATCAAGATCAAGGCAAAGAACGGCATAGATTATTATGAATCAACTTACTGCAACGGTGCAGATGCCTCTATTGCTTCAAGCAGACAGTGCAACATCCCCATGAGTGCCTTCAGAGAACTGCCCTTCCTGCTGACTCAGGATGACCAGATCTTTGCCATCGGTTAGGCAACTAACGAGATCGGAAGCAGCCCTTACTCACAAGCAAGTACATCGATAGTGCTTGTCTCACAGGCACCAAGGAAACCAACTGCTTCTCCAGTCATGGATATCTAGGAAACAACCTATATCACTGTCTCAATGCCCTAAATAACAGGCTTTGTCACAGGTGGTTCACCAGTGCTCTCTTATAACTTGCAGTACAGAGGAGAGACTTCACCACCAGCAACTTTCACTACCTTAATAGGAGAAACGCCTGACAACATGCTTCTCACCTACACTAAGAGTGGACTTCTTACTGATAGGCTGTACCAGTTTAGATATAGAATCAGAAACAAGCATGGTTGGGGACCATTCTCGGATTACGTGGAAATCCGCACAGCAAAGATCCCTGACACAATGGAAACCGCTAGGTTCCAAATTGTCAGCTAGACGTCTGTCCGCATGCTCTGGACAGCACCCTTCAACGGAGGCAATCTAATCTCTTCTTACACAATCCTTTTCATGGATTCAGCAGGCACTAACACCTACGCAATCACTGACTATTGCGATGGCACTTCTTCGACAATCGTACTTCAGAATTACTGTGACATACCCTTCACAAGACTGAGAGCTGCCCCCTTCAACCTTGTTCAGGATCAGCTCATCAGGGCCTAAATACAGGCAACTAACATCATAGGATCTGGAGGCTTCTCACCCCTGAACACCCAGGGAGTAACGATTCAAGTAGACCCACTTGCCCCAGGTCAAGCCCCTATAATCACCAACTACACAGAGACCTACGCTGAGGTCAACATGCCACAAGTCACTGGAGCATCTACTGGCTCATCAGATGTGCTCTTCTACGAGCTAAGCTGGGACTTAGGCACTAATGGATTCCTTTGGCAGACACACACTGTGACCACGACATCTAAGGTGTTGGTAACATCTCTCACAAGTGGTCAGCAGTACAAGTTCAGGTACAGAGCATAGAATATCCATGGATGGGGACCCTACTCACCTGAAATCACTATCGTTGCAAGGATTAAGCCATTCCAAGTGCAAGGAGTGACTACTACCTATGAGGGAACTAATATTAAGGTATCATGGCTAATGCCCTTCACTGGGGGCAATGGCGTTTTGATCTCGAGCTACGACATCCTTCTTATGAAACAAGATGGTTCACAAATCAGATACCTTCCCAATTGCAACGGAAACGATACAACGATCGTATCACAGAGATATTGCCTGGTGCCCATGTCAGCGGTGACAGGTATCACCTTCGGCCTTGCCCAGGGTGAGCTCTTCAAAGTGTAAATTGCCGCAACCAACGCCCGTGGTCAGGGTGACTACTCGATCATCAACACGCAGGGTGCTGTCGCAAGAGTTGTGCCTCACACTCCAACTCAGACTGTCACTCGCGGTGCACTCACTAACGATGGTCAGTTAGACGTTCAGTGGCAATTCGTGGTAGACTTGACACTAGCTGGTGGTGCTGAAATCACTAGCTACTCTCTATACATCGATGATGGCATAGAAGGCGATTTCTACCAGGTACAGAAGACTGTGCCTACATACACACTTAACTCAGTTGTAGTTGATACAGGAATCCTCAGCGGATTGACTTACAGACTCAAGTACACAGTGAGCAACATCTACGGTGAAAGCTAATACTCACCTATAACATCCATTGTTGCCATGACGATCCCGGGTTCCCCACAGATGGTCACCGTCCACGATGACGATGCCAATGTGAGAGTGGACTGGGAAGCGCCCGCCTTCACTGGCGGAGACAGAATAACGCTCACTAGCTACAAGGTAGAGCTAGCCACGAGCGTTGCTGACGTTTTTGCAGCCGTCACATGCATTGAAAGCCAGGCAACCATGACAGCCCTCGCTTCGCCCTCTTGCTCCTTCAGCATGCTTAGCCTACAGCTGACACCATTCAACCTTGTTCAGGGTGCACTCATTAAAGCAAAAGTTACAGCACAGAACGATTAGGGCTTCGGACTGGCATCTTTGATCAGCAGCACAGTCATAGTTGTGAAGACCCTACCCCTTAAGCCATTGGCAGCACCCTACAGAGGTGATACGACTTCACCTGACCAAATTGAGGTACTTTGGAGCACCCTCGAGGCTCCAACTGCCAATGGTGGCAGCGACGTGCTTAGCTATAATCTCAAATGGGATGCTGGCAGCGGTGGTGAGCAGGATGTAGACTTGGTTGGCTACTCTGCTCCTTACCTCCACAACTACTTAACTGTGACAAGTGGAATCACTGAAGGAGGGCTCTTTGTGTTCAAATACAGAGCCAAGAACGTGTATGGATGGGGACCCTACAGTGAACCTGTAACACTCAAGGCCGCAAGACAGCCCGAGCAGATCACTCCACCTCCAGAAACAGTTATTGAGAATAACTATGTCAAGATTACCTGGGAATACCCAGTAGACAATGAGGATGATGTGACTCAGTATGAGATCTTGATCAGAGGAGGAGATTATGCTACTTTCCACCAAGACCTGGTCTACTGCGACGGTCAGAACCCCGCAGTCGTGCAGATGAGATACTGCCATGTGCCCATGGCCACGCTCAGAGCTGCGCCATTCAACCTTAAGTTCTAAGACTACGTTGTGGTCAAGATCAAGGCCAAGAATGCCCTCGGATGGGGCGTCTATTCTGAGTTGAATGACTTAGAGACCCAAGTGCAAGTCGAACCCGTGCAGATGGGCCCAGTTAGCAGAGGTTCGCTCACCTCGACCACACAAATACAGATTCTGTGGACTGCACTTACAACAGGTCTTGAGACTGGAGACTCGCCTATCCGTTCCTACAACTTGGAGTGGGACCGCGATGGTACTCAGAGAGAGTTCACAGAGCTTGCTGGTGGAGATACCGCTCCCTACACTAAGACTTCGTTTACCCTGATTGGTGGACTTGAGGGAGGCAAGACCTACAACTTCCGCATTCGCGCTAGGAACAAGTGGGGATATGGACCCTACTCTACAGTTGTTGCTATCGCAGCAAGCAAGGCAACTGAGAAGATAGCCGCACCCAAGGTTGAATACACTGGGACATAAGTAAGGATATCTTGGCTTGCACCCTTCAATAACGGTGCACTTATCAGCCAGTACTTGATTGAAATCAAGCAGAACCCTCTTGAAGGCACTGACTTCTTCTAAGAGCTCCAGAACTGTGACGGTTCAAGGATAGATGTCTACTCTTTACTATCGTGCGACATCCCTATGGCTACCCTGAGAGCATCTCCTTTCAACCTCTAGTATAACCAACTCATCTAAGCCAAGGTCTCAGCAAGAAATGTGATCGGATGGAATGAAGCCTCCGATGTCAACACAATTGGCGCCACAGTGAGAACAGAGCCAGTCAAGATGGGTGCAAACACTCGCGGCTCTTCCACTACTGAGACCCAACTAGAGATCCTCTGGTCAGCGCTCACCGTTACAGATGACCTGAGAGGCTCAGCGATCCAGTCCTACCACCTGCAATGGGATGAGGGTACTACCGGAGTCACATGGAGTGACCTCACCGGATTTGCGATGAACTACCTGAGAACCAGCTTTGTAGTGACAAGCGGCCTTGAGAAGGACCGCAGCTACCAGTTCAAGGTCAGAGCTAAGAATGCTTATGGCTATGGAGCCTGGTCTGACCCTGCAAGCATTAGAACATCTGATAAACCCGAGGAGATGGCACAAGTTACAGCTGCTATTCAGGATGAAACATTCGTGAGAATCGACTGGACACCTCCATATGACAATTCGGAGGACATTCAAGCGTATAAGATCATAATTCAGTAGAGCAATGGCGTGTACTAGGAGCAGATTGATTACTGCGATGGAAGCCTATCGGCAATAATGACTTAAACCTATTGCGACATCCCAATGACAGTCCTAAGAGCAGCACCCTACTCACTCTTGCAGAAGGCGCTCGTTGTTGCGAAGGTCTCTGCCAAGAACTTGATTGGCTGGAGTCCAATCTCTCTCCCTAACACCGTAGGTGCTACCATCTAAGTAGAGCCATACTAGATGAATCAGCCACTCAGAGGTACCTCAACGACTGAGGACCAAATCGAGCTCACCTGGTCTGCGCTGACCGGTGACGCCACTGGCGGTGCCGACATCTTGAGCTACAACATTCAATGGGACGAAGGTACAAACAATTGGGTTGACCTCGCGGGCAACCTCGATTCTCAAAGCACCGACCTTACATACCTCAAGCAAGGTGGACTGACTGCTGGAAACGTCTATAGATTCAGAGTGAAGGCATATAACATTCATGGATGGGGACCATACTCGCTTGAATCATCTATCAGAGCTGCCACATAACCTGACAGTCCAAATCCACCAACGATTGTGATCAACAACATATTGGTGAAGATCAGCTGGGATGCGCCCTATGAGAACAGTGGCGCTGTCAATGCGTATAAGGTATACGTTGCTGACTCTACTGGTTCATTCAATCTTGAAACTCAGTACTGCAATGGACTTATAGAACCAGTGAAATCCCAACGACTCTGCGAGCTTCCTATGTCTTACTTGAGAAGTACATTCGGCTTGACCTTTGACACCTTGATTAGGGCAAAGATCTAAGCGAGAAACGAATTTGGCTGGGGAGTTATATCAGAGGCTAACAGCGACACTACTGGCGCAAAGGTATAGACCGAGCCTGTGCCCGTGAGGAACGTTAGAAGGGGCTCTGCGACATCAGAGACCCAGATAGATGTCCTCTGGGATCAACTCACACTGTTCGCTGACGTTAGAGGACCAGAAATCGTCTCCTACAACTTGCAATGGGATGCAGGAACTTAAGGAGCATTCTGGATCAACTTGATTGGAAATACTGCTTTCTACACAAGCGATTCCTTCCTCTTCTCTTATGGCGTGAGTGCAGGAGTAGTCTACAACTTCCGAGTGAAGGCCTTAAACATCTGGGGCTGGGGCGACTACTCAGACGTCGTTACCATCAAGGCAAGCGCTGTACCGCAGGCCATTAGCACAATTACAACTGAGATAGAGACAGTGACTGGCGGAGTGCAAATATCATGGGTTGCTCCTTATGCCAACTCCGATGCCGTCACTAAGTATAAGATAGAGGTGCAAGACTAGGATCAGAACTCTTGGAACACTGACACTGTCAACTGCAATGGGGAAATACTAGTGTAATCAAAGCAGTGCGTGATACCAATGAGTGTACTCAGAGCTGCACCCTTCAACCTCATATATGGTTAAGCTATTAGAATTCGAGTGAGCGCCTACAACGTGAATGGCTGGAGTGAGCCAACTCTCTCAAGTCTGATTGGGGCAACAACAGTGAGAACCGAGCCAGTGGCAATGACCACTCTGCTCAGAGGTGGAGACACCACTGAGCAGCAAATCCAAATCGTTTGGACCGCACTCATGGCGATTGCGGACATCGGAAACTCTGCGATCCTCTCTTACGGACTTCAATGGAACGCAGGTGTGCCAAGTGGCCCATGGATCAACTTAGTGGGCTACGCATCTGATTCAATGCTGACAAGCTTCACAGTGAATCAGGGAGTGGATGATGGAGTTGTGTACAACTTCAGAGCACAGGCTAGGAACGTGTACGGCTGGGGTCCTTACACTACCATTACAGTCTCTGCAACGACTGTGCCAAGCCAGATGCTTCCACCAACAACCTCTTATGACTAGAATGGATTCCTGGTCAAGATAGTATGGACTGAACCATACACGCACACAACAATGCCCATCACAGGATATAACATCATAATCAAAGATAGCACCGGTGCTTACATATCTAGCTCTCAATGCAACGGATTGGATACCGTTATTGCAGATCAAAAGTACTGCACAGTGACCATGTCCTCTCTGAGAGAGGCACCGTTCTCACTTGGCACTTTGGGAACACTCATCCAGGTGAGGGTCAAGGCACAGAATGCCATTGGGTGGGGAGACTACTCCAACGCGAACACCCTTGGTGCTACTATTCAGACTATTCCAGGTGAGGTAAAGATACCCAGAAGAGGAGCACTTACCTCGACAAGCGTGATGAATATTCAGTGGGATGCCGTTGAAATCACAGGCGGAGCTGCGATACTATCATACAATCTGCAATGGGACAGTGCCACTGAGGGCGCTATCTGGACAGACCTTCAAGGTGATTTAGCACATGAGAACACCGCACTTGAATACTTGTCCGATGTTTCGCAGCTTATTGAGGGCGGAAAGAACTATCGCTTTAGACTAAGAGCTCTCAATGTGCACGGTTGGAGTGACACCTACTCACCAGTGCTGCTCGTGCTCGCCTCAGAGGTGCCAGCACAGCCCGACCCAATTACCACGCAAATCAACAATAACTTTGTGAGAGTTGCCTGGACCTCGCAGATCAACAACAACTATGAGGTCATCACACAGTTCCAACTCTAGGTAAAGAGCGCATCCGGGACGATGCTTGAGAACTTGGCCAACTGCGATGGAAGCAGGACTGAGATAGTCACATAGAGATTCTGCGACATTCCGATGAGCGTACTCACAAGCGCACCATTTAGCATTCCGGCAGGAACAGTGATTCAGGCACAGGTCAGAGCCTTGAACAAGATTGGATGGTCAGCTTACTCCAACTTGAATACAGTTGGAATTGTTGCTCAGACTAAGCCAACACAGATGTTAGCGCCAACTAGAGACGCAGCAACAACCACCCAGCAACTTGTAATTAACTGGGTCGCTCCATCAAGCGATGGATCGTCATCCATAGTGTCTTACAACCTCCAGTGGGATCAGGGGACTCAAGGCACTCAATGGGCAAGCGTTGTTGGGAACACTATTGATGCACTTGTGTTCCAATTCGCCATCTCGACAAATGTCTATGCAGGAGATTGGTACCAAGTCAGAGTTAGAGCTAAGAATGTATGGGGCTGGGGAGAACTATCTCCAATTCTTCTCATTAAGGCAGCAACGAAGCCAGCAAAGATGCTAACCCTCCCTGTGACCTCAATTGACCCGATAACAGGTGGCATCTTGATCACCTGGACACCTCCAGCCACCAACTCAGAGACCATCACCAAGTACATGATCGAAATCTTCAACAAGGCTGGAACCGCTGTCGAAGAGCTGGAGTACTGTAATGGAGCGAGTGATACCATAGTCTCGAACCTGCGCTGCGTTGTACCTATGGCTAAGCTTAGGACAACTTACCTCCTCGCCTACCCAGACATCATGAAGGTCCGCATCTCTGCCTACAACCTCTACGGCTGGGGCCTCGTGTCAGAGACCAACACAGTCGGAGCAACTGTGTTTGATGTGCCTGTGTAGATGGCTACACCCACACGCGGATCAGAGACACAGATCTCTACTATTCAGGTCAACTGGACACCGTTGACTTTGATTGATTCTATCAGAGCGCTCACTGTGTTATCGTACAACCTTCAATGGGATGAAGGTAGCGACGGAGCCACGTGGACAAACCTCGCTGGGTACAGCATTGACACAAGACAGACTACATTTACCGCAGTTACTGGAATAACAGGTGGATCTGTCTACAGGTTCAAAGTGCGAGCCAAGAACCTTTACGGGTGGGGTGAATTCTCGCCCGATGTTGCTATAGAAGCAAGTCAGCAACCAGACCCAGTGCCCTCGATCACCACTGAGAACGCTGCAACCAATGTAATCATCAGATGGGCAGCTCCAGTCACGAACTTCGCATCCATCACTTCATATGCCTTGCAAGTCCTCAAGACCAATGGCAAAGACTACGTTGATGCTACGAGCTACTGTGATGAAGATGCTGATACCATTCTGAGCGGAAGAGTGTGCACCATGACTCTCACTGAACTGAGAGGAGCACCATTTTCACTCACCTATAACCAGGTAGTTATAGCAAGAGTGAGATCCGTCAATTTCTACGGCACGAGTGACTACTCGCAACCCAATGTCCTTGGAGCCACGATCAAGACTGAGCCGCAACAAGTCCAGGGAATGCAGTACATTCCCCTAGAGTCCAACCTAATGACGATCTCTCTCAAGTGGACGGCACTTGTAACATCCTACGAAACAGGAGGGGAGACCATATTGACTTACAACCTTGAATGGGATCAGGGTTCAGGCAGTTGGATTGATGTGCAAGGACAGGAAATGATACCTAGCCTAGCAACTTCGGCATTGATCGTTACCAACCATCTTGTGTTCGGTACGTAATATCAGTTCAGAGTGAGAGCACTTAACATCCATGGATGGAGTGTGGACTCAAGCGTGCTCACAGTTGTTCACTCTGACGTAACTTCTAAGCCACTTGCCCCCACGATCATCCTCCAGAACCTCTTCGTCAAGATATCCTGGAGTGAGCCAGCCTCCCTCAACTCAGCAAGTGTTCTTGCATACAAGATCGTTATTGCAGATACCAATGGAAACTACCTTGAAGATACAGTCAACTGCAATGGGCAATAGGATCAGATTCTATAGCAGAGATTCTGCTTGATACCCATGACAAGGCTCAGAATAGACCCTTACCTGCTGACATTCTAAGAGATGGTATAGGCAAAGGTATCAGCACTTAACAGGAATGGCTGGAGTGCAGAGTCAGATGCGAACACTGTAGGCGCTTTGATACAAGTAGAGCCGTAAGTGATGCCAGCACCTACGAAGGGTGCTCTAACAAGTCAGACCCAGGTGCATGTGCTTTGGACAAGCATAGACTATTCTCCACTAAATGGTGACTCGGAAATACTCACCTACAACCTACAGTGGGATAGAGGCACCAATGGTGTGACATGGTTCAACCTCCTTGGATCATCTACAGACTCGTTGGTCACTTCGTTCGTGGTAACGAGCGGAATCGTTCAAGGAAGCATCTACCAGTTCAGAATCAGAGCTAAGAACAAGTGGGGCTGGGGAACGGTATCGCCCTTCTTCTCTATCCAGGCAAGCACTGTACCCGACAAGGTGGCTGTGCCCACCACTAGCATCGCTGAAGATGGCTAAGTACAGATAATATGGACAAGGCCCAATGATAGGAGCAATGCCATCACTTAATACAAGATAGAGATTCAAAGCTCAACCGATTCCACTATGTGGCAAGAATCAACTGCTACTTGCGATGGTGCTAATACTATGATTGCTACCGCCAGGACATGCAAAGTTCCAATGGAAACTCTCCTGGCAGCACCTTATGCATACACTCTCAACCAGGTAATCGCTGTGAGAGTGTCCGCCTACAACCAGAACGGTTGGGGACTTCCCTCAAACGCCAACACCGCAGGCGCCTTGGCCAAGACTAAGCCTGCTGCTATGATCGCGGTTGTAAGAGGTGGAGAGACTACAGAGAAGGAAGTGCAGGTCACATGGGTGACACAGACACTTGACGCGGAGACCGGTGGTGCTCCAATCGTCTCATACAACCTTCAGTGGGATCAAGGCCATGGAGATGAAGTCAGCTGGGTTGATCTAGTTGGCTTCCCCACTAACTACCTCTTGACAACATACACAGTGATAGAGAATATCGTAAAGGACACGAACTACCGCTTTAGAGTTAAGTCTAAGAACATCTACGGCTTCGGTACATTCTCAGCTGTCGCCACAGTGAGATCCTCAGACGTTCCTGAGCAACCAGTACCAGGAGCAACCTCGCTGAGTGGCACGAATGTACTTCTCACCTGGACCGCGCCCTACGATAACAGTGAAGACATCACTGCCTACGATATCCAGGTTCTCAAGGGAGATGGCCTCACCTGGCAGAACGATTTGATCAACTGCCCCGCATCACAGCTTTCGCCCACTTCTTGTTCTATCCCCATGTCCAAGCTTAGAACCGATTTCTCCCTCACTCAGGGTCAGCTTGTCGTCATGCGAGTGAAAGCCGCCAACCTTATCGGATTTGGAGAGTATTCCGAGACTAACACAGCCGGTGCAGTGATTGCAACCGAGCCCCATCAGATGATAGCCCCCTACCTCGGCTCTGACATCAATTTGGGACAGTTGGACGTCAGATGGTACGCGCTGTTCAACGAGAACACTGGCGGCTCAGATATCATATCGTATAACCTGCAGTATGACTAGGGCAATGGACAGTGGCTCGATGTCATTGGAGATGACCTCGCACCCAGTCTAGATTTGGAGACAGTTGTCATGTTCCTCTCATCTGCAGTAGACTATAAGTTCCGCGTGCGCGCCCTCAACCTTTACGGCTGGGGTGCCTGGTCCACCGAAGCGACCTTCTTCACATCAGGCGCACCACAGGGACCTACTACTATAACCATGGAGATCATAAACTTGAACATCAAGGTCTCCTGGTCGCTACCCTTCCAAAACTATGCCACAATCTCGGCCTACAGACTGGAAGTCCGCAATACCCTCGGATTAACCTTTAACCCAACCGCATCCTGCGATGGTACAGTCCCGCAGGTGGTTACCGAGCGTTTCTGCCTCATCCCAATGGCCCAGTTCAGACAGGCGCCACACTCGCTGCAACTCGACCAAGAGATAGTCGTGCGCATCCAGGCATTGAATCCAAGAGGCTGGGGAGACTATGGCGTTAGCACAAATGGAATACACGTGCAGAGTGAGCCCGATGCGATGGACATACCATATAGGGACTATTTCACAACTAATAGGCAGATAGTTGTTGATTGGCTATACCTGCCCAGCGATAGGATTGGAATGTCACCCGTGACATCTTACAACCTCTGGTGGGATGAAGGCTCGCATGGACAGTTCTGGTACTCCCTTATCGGCCTATCCGAGCCCATCCTTTCCCAATCTAGCTTCACGGTCACCAATGGCGTGCTAGAAGGCCAAGACTACAGGTTCAAGGTGCGCGCAAAGAACATTTGGGGCTGGGGTGCGGATTCACCCATTGCCACCATTCGTGCATCGACTTGGCCCAATCAGGTGAGCAACATAGTCACCTCCTATGATACAGGGGCGACTAACAAGTTCAAGATCACCTGGAGCCAGCCGAAGAACAACGGAGACTTGATCAACGCTTATAAGATAGAGGTCTACAGTGACCCCACTGACACCTGGAACGAGATCTGCGACGGCACTGACGCTGACGTTGTGTTATACCGCATCTGCCTCGTACCCGTGGCCACACTCTACTCAGCACCCCACAGTTTGATATACGACCAATTCGTAAGAGTGAGAGTATCCGCGGCCAATGTGATTGGCTTCGGAACTACAGGCGTGAACTCTGCATTAGTGGCTGATACAAGGCTTAAGAGCTGGCCACTGCGCATGTACTAGCCCACACGTGGGTCTAGGACTTCCATTAATCAGATTGAAGTAAACTGGCAGGCACTACTCCCGCCTAACAATGGAAACTCAGATGTCATCTCCTACAACCTGCAATGGGATGCAGGTACTGGAGACTGCACAATCGACTTAGTAGGAGCAACAGTTCCCTACACCGAACTAACTTACACAGTAACGTAGGGCATAACCTTTGATAGGACTTATTGCTTCCGCTTGAGCGCCAAGAACATCTACGGATGGGGAGAGTTCTCACTTCTCTCATACGTCCGCACCTCTGACAGGCCAGGGCAGATGGAAATTGTTAATACCGATTCATTCATTGACGAGCTCGATGGTATCTCCAAGATTCGCATCACTTGGGAAGAACCCGAGCCCAATGGAGAGTTCATAACCAAGTACCAGATCAAGGTCCAAACCTGGGATCTGGTCACCTTCATAGAGCCCACAGCCTACTGTGACGGCTCGAACCACCAAACCATAGCCAACATGTTCTGCGACATCCCGATGACGGTTCTCCGCGCAGAACCCTTCAAGCTGAGCAAGGGCCAACTGATCATAGTGGTCGCCAGAGCATTCAACCTGTACGAGTGGGGCCAGTACTCGCAAGTCAATGTTGACGGTGCTACACTGGAGACTGAGCCCGTCGGCGTGGCTACACTCGGATTCGTAGACAGCGCTGTGTCGAATAATGAGCAGGTTACACTCACATGGACAAGGCTAACAACCTCAAGTGAAACAGGAGGCAGCCCATTGACTAAGTATACTCTCTACCAAAGACTGCAAGGCGTTGCTACATGGACTCTTTCCAAGGTGATAACTGACACAAGCCTCTCACAAACTATTGTCACTGGATTGACTGGAGGTCAAAACTACGAGTTTTCACTTCGTGCGAGTAACACTCATGGAGAGAGCGATCCAGTTGAGTCTAATGTCTTCAAGTACAGAGCTTCTCAGGTGCCTGATACTCCTGCCGCAGTTGTAACTTCAGTAGTCACGAATGTCAACGTTAAGATCCAATGGGTCCCACCAACTGACAATTCACAGCCAATTCTCGAGTACTAAGTAGTTATCGCTAACCGCGCAGGCACAAGCTTTATCGAAACTAAGGCACTTTGCGACGGCAATCGCAACTTTGTGCTAACATCTTAGTACTGCATCATTCCTATTACATCCCTCAGAGACTCGCCATATGGCTTGGTGAAGCTCGACCTCATTTAGGCAAAGGTTAGAGCGAGGAATATCAGAGGATGGAGTGAACTTAGCATTGTAAACACAGCAGGTGCAACTGTAAAGACTGAACCAGAGTAGATGACTCCACCTGTCAACGGACCTCTCACTGACGAATATAGGATTGACGTTTCTTGGAGCGCACTGATTACTCCTATGAATGGAGACTCAGACATCACTTCCTACAACCTTCAGTATGATAACGGTACCCAAGGATTCGTTTGGTACAGCCTAGTTGGAGAAAGCCCATCAAGGACCGATCTGTCCTACAGGATTACCACGGGTGTAGTCCCAGGAAGGATATACAGATTCCGCGTACGCGCAAGGAATTCTTTCGGATGGGGAGATCACTCGACTTTCATTGAACTGAAGACTGCTGTAGCCCCCTATCAAATGATGGCACCAACCACCAGCATTGATGAATCAACAGGAAATGTGAGAATTAGTTGGTATCAGCCAGCAGATGGCTCCGACTCTATCTCGAAATACACAATCCAGATTATGTACAAGGATCAACTCGTTGGCGAAGAGTCACTGACATACTGTGATGGAACACAGCTTTCGACTAAGAGTTGCATAGTCCCAATGTCAGTTCTGACAGCACTCCCATTCAACTACGTCTTTGATGACATCGTGAGAGTGCGCGCAACCAGTACAAACGCCTTTGGAACAGGGCCCTGGTCAACGATCAGCATTACTGGTGCCAAAATCAGACAAGTTCCATCTCAAATGGCCATGCCAATCATGGTAAGCAGGACTAAGGCAACAATGACTATCAGGTGGGTTGCACTGAATGCCCCTGCCACTGGTAACTCCTAAGTGCTTACTCATAACCTTTACTGGGATAACGGATTAGGACTTGTCAATATTGAGCTCATAGACTCGTTCATTACCGAGTATTCACTTACAGGACTCACAGGAGGCATGTTCTATTCGTTCAAAGTGAGAGCTAAGAACATCTATGGAGAGGGTCCTTTCTCAGATGTCCTCGTGGTTGAGGCCTCTGATGTCCCTGATGTCATGTCGATCCTTGAGACCTCAATAGTAGGCACTCAAGTCAAGTTTACATGGGTGGCCCCTACTGACAACTTTGACCCTGTGAACTTGTACGAGTTACAGATTCGCAAGGCTGACGGAACATTCTATTAAGACACTGTCAACTGTCCAGGTATACCAGTAGAGTAGACCTATTGCTCAATAGAGATGGATACACTAAGGACATAGAGTGGTCTTCTTTAAGGCGATCTTATCAGAGCAAAGATAAAGGCGAGAAACATAAATGGCTGGGGTGCATACTCATAGCTCAACTTCGTTGGCTCTCTTATCGAGACTCGCCCTCTTCAGATGTCAAAGCCAACCTTCTCCATCCCTGACTCCTCTTTGACTCAAGTGAAACTTGTTTGGACTGCCTTGGAGGTAGGACCTTAAACTGGAGGCATTGCCCTTGATGGGTACACTGTAAATTACAAAGACGAGGAGGTATCTACATGGACTAGCGTTGTATCGTCGACTGTTGGGTATACAGTCATAGAATCGCTAACCCCAGGAGTAAATTACCAATTCAAGATAAGTGCTTTTAATAAGTATGGAAGTGGTGTTGACTCTGACACCCTTACAGTGGTAGCTGGCCAGCTACCTGATCCTAGCGCAACTGCTCCCACTCTTAGCTTGACCGGGACATACGTAAAGATTGAATGGCTTGCAGCCGAAGACAACTATGTGGACATAGATGCCTATAAGATCATGATTCGGGGTAAGGATGGAACCTTCTATGAGCAGAGTGTGTACTGTGATGGAAGCAAGCAGCCAGTTCTTGGAGACTTGTATTGCTTAGTGCCTATGGTTGCACTAAGAGTCTCACCGTTCAGCTTGGAGTACCTTGACACTGTGATTGCAAAAGTACAAGCTAGAAATGCCAGAGGGTGGAGCGCATATTATCCTCTCAACTCTGAACTGACAGCTCCTAAGATTCAAACTGAGCCACTAGTCATGTTAGCTCCAACAGAGGGATCATCAACTTCCAGAAGCATAGTTGAGGTAAATTGGAGTGCAGTGGCATCTCCCAATGACGGAGGCTCAGAAGTCCTCTCATACAACCTCTATTGGGACAAAGGACTTGACCAATGGGTCAACCTTGTCGGACAGACTTCAGACTATACGAGATTGACATTCTCTATTGGTGGCACAATTGAGGAGAGCAAGACCTACAAGTTCAAGATTAGAGCAAAGAATAGATGGGGATTCGGACCCTTCTCTGATGTAGTGCCAATTGTAGCATCAGGAGCTCCTTACAAGGTTTTGAATGTTACTACCTATGTGAACAACTTGGATGGCTAAGTTGTAATATTGTGGACTTCACCAGTGACTAATGGTGCTTCGATTACAAGGTATTTAGTCGAAATTTAGGAGCACAACAACTCTTGGTAGACTAGTCTCTCAACTTGCGATGGCTCATAATTGTCAGTTTATGGGACTAGGACTTGTACGATCCCAATGCTTACACTAACAGGAGCCGCATTCCAATTAACTTATGGCACACTAATTCAAGTGAGAGTAACACCTACAAATAACAAAGGTACAGGACCAACCTCAGATTTGCTGACAAAGGGAGCAAAGATAAGGACTGTTCCAAATGCCCCTTCTACACCCACAAGAGGTCTCAGCACCAATGAGGACAAGGTCTAGGTCGACTGGCTGCCTCTAATTAGTGCCTAGGATAGAGGAGATACTACCATCCTTGGCTACAGAGTAATGTGGGATGCTGGCACTGGCACTACTGACGTTGAACTTGTGTCAGGAATGATATTTACCTACACAATCATCGGTGCGGAGCAACACAAAGAATACAGGTTTAAGGTCTAAGCCTGGAACATCTATGGCTATGGAGACTTCTCACCAGAGGCAATCATATCAACGACAGATGTGCCAAGCCTGATGGAGCCAGTCTAGGTTGCTTATGATGCCAACAAGGATATTGACATCACCTGGGTGGAGCCCGCAAACGGAGGGTCCCCAATTACAAGGTACGAAATTAGACTATTCGTCCCAAGCACCTAGTCTTTCGTAGAAGATCCTACTTGTACTATCACTGACCCAACAATTAGAACTTGTCACTTCATGATGACTTACCTGAGAGATACATACAGCTTCATCTATGGAGATTAGATTCAAGCAATCGCTCGTTCTTCAAACATCCACGGGACCAGTGAGTATTCCAGTGTGAACACTGACGATGTGATAGCATACACATAACCAACTTTCATGTACCCTGTCTATGAAGGACCAAATACTGTGAAGGATGCTATTGAACTACTTTGGGACCCTATTACTCAGGACTTCTAGATAGGTGGCGTTCCACTACTTGCGTATCATATCTACTGGGACTAAGGAGGCTCCACTTGGACTAAGCTAGCTATAGTCGTGAATGACCCTGGAATTCCAAGAGAGTATATGGCTACAGGTCTCATCAACAACCGTACTTACCAATTCAAGATAAGGGCAGCTAACAAGTATGGAGAGGGAGCATACTCTGCTATCTCCCTAATCAGACCAACAGGAGTCCCTGAAGGACTTACCTCAGTCATGACTGGACTAGTCGGTTCAAATGTGAGAGTAGAATGGCAAGCGTTTGAGACGAAAGGACGTACCATCTCTGCATATGAAGTGCAGTTTAGACTGTCTGACGGAGAGACATTCATTGAGATTCCACTCTTCTGCAATGGTCGTGATCCATTCGTCCTGACCCGCCGCTATTGCTATATTCCCATGCTGGTGTTCAGACTGTCGCCATTCTTCTAACTTCAATCAGAACTCATTGTCGCAAGGGTGCGCGCATATAACATCAAAGGATGGGGACCTTACAATGAACCCAACACAATAGGATAATTAGTAGTAACCGAACCCCGAATAATGTACTAACCCCAAAGAGGACCCCAAACCGGACCTACTCAACTTGATGTGTATTGGACCGCTCTCAGCTTGTATGATGCAGGAGGTTCAGAAGTACTATCCTATCACTTGCAGTACGACAACGCAACGAACGCAGTAACTTGGTTAGATGTAGTCGGTCTCGCACCCGATTCCATGCTGCTCACCGTTATCGTATCTACCAACGTAGAATCTGGAGCCATGTACGGCTTCAGAGTACAGGCCCGCAACATCTTCGGATGGGGTCCTTACAGTCAAGTGACATACATCCAAGCAGCCAGAGAGCCAGACCAACCACTTGCACCAGTAACGAGCATTGACGCAAGCACTGGAGGAGTTGTAATCACATGGCAGGCACCATCAGCAAGAGGAGCCGCGATAACGGCATACCTCGTTGAGATCGCCAACAAGGCGCAAGATACATGGAGTACAGTCTCAGCATGCGATGGCACTGACCCAACCACCAGAGATGCACTCAGGTGCGTTGTGCCCATGAGCACCTTCACTGGCGTCACCTTCGGGTACGTGTTCGACGACGTGGTTTACGTTAGAGTGAAGGCAACCAACTCATACGGATACGGAGAACTCAGCGACCCATGTGACGACACTGGCGCGCGCATTAGAGTCGTTCCAGCCAAGATGCTTGCCCCGACCGAATCACTGCTTTCCACCGACACAGAGATCCTCCTTAGCTGGATTCCACTGACTGGAGTCGATGCAGGAAATAGCGACATCATAGCATACTCACTCTACTGGGATGAGGGTGATAGTCTTAAGGCAGAGGCTGACGTTCCTCTGTATGACGCTAATGTCGATCAGTTCACTGTCATGGATGTAGAAGGCGGAGTAACATACAGATTCAGAGTCAGAGCTCGCAACATTTACGGAGATGGACCCTTCTCAGACGAGACTGTGGTCATCCCTGACGATGCCCCAGGAAAGGCAGAAATCGCAACCGTGCAACTCGTAACAGCACTTGACACCTCCGTGCAGATCTCTTGGCCACTGCCCAACGAGCACTCTGCTACCATCACGAAGTACGACATCTACTTCGAGAAGTCGAATGGCGACTTTGCCACGGAGTTGACTGCCTGCGACGGTTCCGATTCAGCCATTGTCACAGCAAGACTTTGCACCGTACCGATGAGCACCATCCGCAGCTTGACACTGCTGCCTAGAGATAGCCTCATCAGAGTGAAGGTCAGAGCTTACAACGCTCGCGGCACTGGACAGTTCTCAGAGTTGAACACTGAAGGAGCAACTATTGAGACAGTACCCACCAACTTGATGGTGGTGACAATCGACGTTCCATCAACCTCGAACACTCAGACTAAGGTCACCTGGACAGCACTTACCGGCTCAGCCCGCGGAGGCAAGGCTGTCGCGATCACAAGCTACGAGGTCTATTGGGATCAATCCACTGGAGATTGGGTGTCCCTCACGTCGACCAGCGATCTGTTTGCACTGAAGACAGGATTACTTGGAGGCACTACTTACCGTTTCAAGGTCCGCGCATACAACAAGTACGGCGAAGGCGCATACACCGAAGAAGTGTCTATACAGACTTCCCAAGCACCAGCTGTGCCCACTGCCCCCACCGTGGAGATCGTGGGAGGCTACGTGAAGATCTCATGGGATGCACCATTCGAGAACTACAGACCCATACTTGGTCACGGATACCAGGTCTTGATCGGCACGAGCACTGGCACGTTTGTAGAGAAGAAGACATTGTGTGATGGAGTGGCCCAAGAAGCCACCAGATACTGCCTCGTCGACATGCACGAGTTAAGAGCATCACCTTTCAACCTGGCCTACGGAGCTCTTGTGCAAGCGAAGGTACTTGCAGCCAACGAGAGAGGATGGAGTGAGGCATCTCCAGCCAACACTGACGGAGCACACGTTGAAGTCGAGCCCTCAGCCGTAGTAGCACCAGCGAGAGGTATCCTAACCGGACCTACTCAACTTGATGTGTATTGGACCGCTCTCAGCTTGTATGATGCAGGAGGTTCAGAAGTACTATCCTATCACTTGCAGTACGACAACGCAACGAACGCAGTAACTTGGTTAGATGTAGTCGGTCTCGCACCCGATTCCATGCTGCTCACCGTTATCGTATCTACCAACGTAGAATCTGGAGCCATGTACGGCTTCAGAGTACAGGCCCGCAACATCTTCGGATGGGGTCCTTACAGTCAAGTGACATACATCCAAGCAGCCAGAGAGCCAGACCAACCACTTGCACCAGTAACGAGCATTGACGCAAGCACTGGAGGAGTTGTAATCACATGGCAGGCACCATCAGCAAGAGGAGCCGCGATAACGGCATACCTCGTTGAGATCGCCAACAAGGCGCAAGATACATGGAGTACAGTCTCAGCATGCGATGGCACTGACCCAACCACCAGAGATGCACTCAGGTGCGTTGTGCCCATGAGCACCTTCACTGGCGTCACCTTCGGGTACGTGTTCGACGACGTGGTTTACGTTAGAGTGAAGGCAACCAACTCATACGGATACGGAGAACTCAGCGACCCATGTGACGACACTGGCGCGCGCATTAGAGTCGTTCCAGCCAAGATGCTTGCCCCGACCGAATCACTGCTTTCCACCGACACAGAGATCCTCCTTAGCTGGATTCCACTGACTGGAGTCGATGCAGGAAATAGCGACATCATAGCATACTCACTCTACTGGGATGAGGGTGATAGTCTTAAGGCAGAGGCTGACGTTCCTCTGTATGACGCTAATGTCGATCAGTTCACTGTCATGGATGTAGAAGGCGGAGTAACATACAGATTCAGAGTCAGAGCTCGCAACATTTACGGAGATGGACCCTTCTCAGACGAGACTGTGGTCATCCCTGACGATGCCCCAGGAAAGGCAGAAATCGCAACCGTGCAACTCGTAACAGCACTTGACACCTCCGTGCAGATCTCTTGGCCACTGCCCAACGAGCACTCTGCTACCATCACGAAGTACGACATCTACTTCGAGAAGTCGAATGGCGACTTTGCCACGGAGTTGACTGCCTGCGACGGTTCCGATTCAGCCATTGTCACAGCAAGACTTTGCACCGTACCGATGAGCACCATCCGCAGCTTGACACTGCTGCCTAGAGATAGCCTCATCAGAGTGAAGGTCAGAGCTTACAACGCTCGCGGCACTGGACAGTTCTCAGAGTTGAACACTGAAGGAGCAACTATTGAGACAGTACCCACCAACTTGATGGTGGTGACAATCGACGTTCCATCAACCTCGAACACTCAGACTAAGGTCACCTGGACAGCACTTACCGGCTCAGCCCGCGGAGGCAAGGCTGTCGCGATCACAAGCTACGAGGTCTATTGGGATCAATCCACTGGAGATTGGGTGTCCCTCACGTCGACCAGCGATCTGTTTGCACTGAAGACAGGATTACTTGGAGGCACTACTTACCGTTTCAAGGTCCGCGCATACAACAAGTACGGCGAAGGCGCATACACCGAAGAAGTGTCTATACAGACTTCCCAAGCACCAGCTGTGCCCACTGCCCCCACCGTGGAGATCGTGGGAGGCTACGTGAAGATCTCATGGGATGCACCATTCGAGAACTACAGACCCATACTTGGTCACGGATACCAGGTCTTGATCGGCACGAGCACTGGCACGTTTGTAGAGAAGAAGACATTGTGTGATGGAGTGGCCCAAGAAGCCACCAGATACTGCCTCGTCGACATGCACGAGTTAAGAGCATCACCTTTCAACCTGGCCTACGGAGCTCTTGTGCAAGCGAAGGTACTTGCAGCCAACGAGAGAGGATGGAGTGAGGCATCTCCAGCCAACACTGACGGAGCACACGTTGAAGTCGAGCCCTCAGTGGTTACCCTGGCGAATGGTCCTCTTACCTCCGCTAGCCAACTAGATGTCTCCTGGAACGCCCTGACTACCACAGTTCAACTTGGAGGTGCTGAGTCGATCTTATCGTACCACGTGCAGATGTCTGATGATAGCATGAACACATGGACGGATGTTGTTGGAAACATTGGAGACGACTTGAAGTAGATTGAGAAGGCGTTCATTAGTACCTCAATCCTGATAAGTGATGAGGTTACTGGAGGTGTTACTTACTACATCCGAGTGAGAGCTGCTAACGATCAAGGATTTGGTGCTTACTCGGAAGTTATAAGTATATACGCAGGAGAGAAGCCGGCTTAAATAGCCCTACCAGTGGCGGTAGATATAGTGGAATTGACACAGAGTGTGCAGATTTCATGGACCGCTCCAAATGATGGGAGCGCATCACTAGATGAGTACGAGGTGCAAATTCTAAGTGGATCCACGACTTGGGTAACAGTAAGCGCTTGTTCAACAAGTTCGCTATCCACAGCCGCATGCTCGGTTAGCATGCTTGCCCTGTGGACTAGCCCATACAGTCTAACTTATGGTACCCTCATTCAGGCTAGAGTGAAGGCCCACAATAGCTATGGTTGGGCATCAGACTATAGCGACCCTAACACATCGGGTGTAACAGTGACTGCAGTGCCAGCTCAAATGAGCGCACCCACTATTGCAAGCTACTCTAACACTCGTATCATAGTAACATGGACTGCTGTTACCTCTGCCCCTGCAAATGGAAACTCTGCTATCCTTGGCTATGAACTCTTCTGGAATGCTGGAGTCTCTGGAGCCGAGCCCACCACCTCTTTAGCAGACACAACCCTGACTAGTTACACACTCACCACGGTGACTGAAGCAGCGACCTACAAGTTTGCGATCCGAGCGAGGAACGTCTATGGATCTGCGGCTAGTCTTTCTTCCACTGTAGCGGTAACAACCGTGTCAACCCCTGGCTAAGCTCCGACACCAACCGTGGTAATAGACTCCACTGTAACAACAAGTGTGTTGATCTCCTGGAGTGATTCAACAGTGACAAACGGAGCAGCTATTGACGAATACGAAGTCTCTATCCGCACACTTGCGGGTACCTTCACCGTGGATACCTCGGTCTGCAACCCAGTCTCTATCTCAAGCTAATTCACTTCAAGGTCATGCCTCGTCAGCATGTCATCCATCAGAACTATCACATCCCTGCCAGTCAACTCTCTCATCAGGGCGAGAATAAGGGCACACAACAGCGAGGGATGGGGAGTGTACTCTGATGTGAACACGGCCGGAGCCACCATCGAGACAGCGCCCCTGGCAATTACAACGCTAACCCAAGATGAGGCTTAGTTGACCAACTCTCAACTCTATCTCCAATGGACAGCACCAACGGCAAGCGTGCTCAAGGGAGGTTCATCAGTCTCTATCACTGGCTACGCAGTGTATTGGAAGGAAACTTCATCTGCCAGCGACTGGACGCTGATTGCAGACAACCTATCCACTACCTATCTCTTGGTTTCCGACTCGACCGAGACACCACTAGTGAGCGGACAAACTGCTCTCTTCAGAGTTGTAGCCATCAATAAGTACGGGTACGGACCACTATCTTCGACTGTCAGTCTTTCAGTGCTCCTCGGACAGGCTCCTGACGCGCCTGGCGCCCCTACTTCATCAGTTCCTTCAACTGGCTCATCAGTTCTGATTGAGTGGACCGCACCTGCTGACAACGCTTACGCGATCACAGCCTATGAAGTGCAAGTAAAGGATTCCACCTCAGCATGGGTTGACGTCACCGCATACTGCACCGACATCACATGCACGGTACCTATGGCCGACCTGAGAGCATCACCATACAGCTTAGTCTATGACACTGAAGTTATTGCCTAAGTAAGAGCACAGAATGCTCGTGGATGGAGCAGCTGGTCTGGTTCAAGCACCACAACTGGAAAGATCCAGACTGAACCGATTCAGATGGATCCAGTCACAACGACTACTGCACTCTCAACCACGGTGGTTGAGATCCAGATTGACTGGACAGCTCTCTCAACCTCCGCTGAAACAGGAGGCTCCGCCATCACTTCCTATGAGCTCCAGTGGAACCAAGGAAGCGCAGTTGATGAGTATGTGGCTCTAGTTGGCTCAAGCTCCGACTACACCGATATGAGCTACACCATATCATCGGGTCTCACGGAAGGAGAGACCTACACCTTCAAGATCCTCGCGAAGAACAGATGGGGCTCAGGCGAGTTCAGCACCACCACATCAGTTGTGGCCGCACTTAGCTCTTGAAATCCTAGCGACTCTTGAACACCTACCGGAGTGCACACTCAATGAAGCAGCTCTTGAGAGCACTCCACCTTAAGACCAAGTGACCTATCGAACACTGGAGCCAGGAGCGCAGATGTAGGCTTGCTAACGACTCATCCCCGTAAAACGGGATGGGAAGGGAAACAAGGTGAACTGCGTGACTGAGCGCCTTATAAAGTGCAAGAACTTGGTCTGTGGAACTTTATCGCCTTAACTTTAATTCTTGCTTTAAGCTTTTACACATAAGTGCTGTTCTTATTTTTGTCTCATATTATCACACTATTAATCTTATAATCAATCACACATCATTCATCACATGAGTTGGGGTTTTGGGGTTTTGGGGTTTTGGGG
>RRYP01000005.1:0-21357 GCA_006369765.1 Halteria grandinella
CCCCAAAACCCCAAAACCCCAAACGTGAGAAGAGAAAGAAGAAGAGAATTTGATTTGAAAGACTTTTAATCGAAAAGTTGATCACTCAAAGTAAACCCTGACAGTAGGCACGCCGCTGATGATCTGCTGCTCTTCTCCCTTCTTGATGCACGTGATGTTCAAGTCAACGTACTTGTCCTCAGCTGTATCGAGTCCGAGCAGTTCAGCCACCTTGGAGTTCAGGGTCTTCTCTTTCTCTTTTTCCTTGCCACTTGCGCTCATGATGGCATGGAAGAATAGAGGGGTGTTCCCCCTCATGACATCTCTCACCTCGAGACCTGTGTACCTGGCTTCGATGTCTAGGATGACGTCTTTGAGTGTGGTGTTAACTCCATTTCCCTTGACATCCCACCTGTCCCACAGCGTGCTCTCAATCCCCTCGCACAGCTTGTTCCTCCCCACATCGCCCGGCTCACTCGCCTGCATAATTGGCACAGCTAGGTTCAAGAACACGTTCCTATGGTCGCCCTTGCTGCATCCCTTCAGCAGCTTGACGAGCTCGAGTGTCTGCAGGCCTGCCACTGCCGCGGTGGTGGTGGCCAGGGCGGGCACTATGCGGCCGGCTTTGAGCTTGACTGTGAGCCAGTCCATGGGGTCTAGGGCGTAGTTCAGGGCGCGGCAGTTGCCCATAGAGTAGATCGCGTCGATGTGGAAGTTCTGGTCGTTGTCCTTCTCGAATAGCTCAGCTTGGATAACATCTGAAGACTTCTAGGAGCCAACTATGGCTTTGAACTCCTTAAGTAAATCCTCAGTGCTGCTCTCCTCACTAGCTGTAGTAGTTGTAGCGATCTCCTCTACTTCCTCTTCCTGCTTCTTCTCCTCCTTTTGCACACTGGCCTGTATCTCCTTCGCCTTCTCATCATTTGGCACGAACTTTTCTACTTCGAATTTGGCAGCCATTATCCCGCACTCTTCTCTGAACGCCTCCCCCCTGGGCTACTTGCTAGGTATCTCCACCTTGAATACAGTTGCCCTCAGGCATGCAATGGCCGTCACATATTGGCAATGGAGGGCATCCTTCGGGTTGAACTCAATGGGGGTGGGGGGGCGCTTGGGGAGCGACCAGAAGGGGGCGCCCTCCTTGGTCTTGGCATCCAATGGGTAGACGTGGAGTAGCTGGCGGATATCGTGGTTGAAGAGCTTCTCGAATTTGTGGCGAGCGTATTATAAGCAATCCTAGAAGGTGACGGGTTTATGCTTCAGGAGTTTTAGGACCTTCTTTAGGTTCTTAGTGTCTTCCTGAGAGGTAGGGGTGAAGGTTGAGGCTTCTTCTAGGAGCTTGAGGGCGTTTTGGGGGACTATGGTGAAGACCTTGCCGAATTTGTCCTTGGCCCATTCTATGCAGTGAAGGGTCTCTTCTGGGAACATCTTGAGTGTGCAATGGGGTATCTCAGTATTATCCTCCGGGTCATTCTAGCTCCCATAGCTCTCAGTCTTGAACGGAAGCACAACCTGCACATGGCCCTTGGGACCGAGGGTGCCGCTCTCAAGCAGAGGTGTCCTTGCAACCACGCACCTGGAATCTATGTACCTCCTTGCATGGACATTATCCAGTGCATTTGTAACTACTGTCAGGCCCTCGAAGAATTGGTCTGTGAATATATGGGAGGTGCCTTCGTGTACTTTGTCTAGGCGAGCGACGATGTTGTCTTTGAGCTCTCTGTTCATATTGATGGCAGCAGCTGCAGCCGTCTAAGACTTTGGCAGTCTGAGATGTTTCTCTCTGAACAGGAACTGCCTATTAAGGTTGCTCACTTCAATGACATCAGGGTCAGTAAGTACAATCGCCCCTGCCTTTTCAGTTGCCGTACCCTTGGCAGTACCGACTCCCAGCATTGCGTAATTTTTGAGTAGTTCGCAACCTATAGCACCCGCCCCCACCATGAACAAACGGGTATGGGCAAGCTTGGAAAGCATGTCACCACCTAGGATGATGCGGAGTCCGTCGCTTCTGTGATAGCACTCAGATACATTGAGGGAGGCAACCAGTTTGTCGAACTCCTGGGAATCTGAAAGGTGCAGCTTGGGGTCGAATTCAGTCGGTAGTACCTCAAGTGCATCGTAGTAGAAGAGCTGGCCTATGGGGGAGAACTTCTGGGTGATCGCCTTTACTGCTTCTTGGGCTACCACGCCGCCCTGGAAGGCGCACAGGGGGTTGAAGGTGCCCGAGGCTGTCAGGGCAAAGAGTGAGAGGAAGCGCACTTCAGGCATTTTGTCATCTGAGAACCACTGATCAGCAGGTCTAATAGCCTCGCACTTTGAATACCTTTCACTATTCCTTATGCCCTTAGCAACCCCCACAAACCGCTCACAGTCTATCCTATTCCATGCCCCAGGAATGCCGCCCTTATTTGCGACCCTGTATTCATCCAGTGCCTCAAATGCCAGGTGTGCAAGATGGTTGTTGGCCATCTTCTCGAAATCAGCGATGGCTAGGTTTTCATCGAGGGGAAGGCTGTCTGGGGGGAGGGCGGTGAGTTCTGAGAAGGACTTGAAGGTCATCACTTTCTTGGTCTTAAGCTACTTGGCTATACCATTCAGCTCGTATTTGTGGTAACGAGTGAGATCACCATTGATTTTGAAGGAGTAGGGTGTGAGCACTTGCACTTTGTGAATGGTATCATTGATAGAGTCTGACTTCACAGCTGGGTCTTCTTGCTCTTTACCCTCTAGGAGCTTCATACCATCTACCTTGGTTATAAGAACCTCATCTCCATCTTCAAACTTGTGCTTGGTATGTGGGAGTAGCTAAACAAGCCCACTCTCATTGTCAATTGACTTTATCATCACATCCTGTAGCTCCTCTCCGTTCTTATCCATGACCTCAAACTTCTCTCCGAAGTCATTTACCACCCTGGTAAACACCCCATATGCGTCTGCCACTATCAGCTTTTTGCCTTGCTTCCTACAGAATTCACTAACAGAGTAAATCTCTGCATTCGTTGCCTCGGTGAGGATCACCACGTCGAAGGTGGGGAAACCCCAGAGGGCTAGGTCGGACTCGGTTGTAGGGAGTGGCTCTGTGGGGGCGAGGTGGCATTTGACGTAGTAGTTAAGCTGCTTGAGGCGGGGGAGGCAGGCTTCGGCGCGGGATTTCAAGTGCTTCTTGAGCACATCTTCTTCGTAATTCAGGAAGAACTAGCCTGATAAGTCCCTGTAAGTGATAGGCTTATTATCATGAAGAGTGAAAGACTTGCAGCCTGCAAGTACTAAGTTCTTCGCAATCTCAATGCCGAGTGCGCCAGCTCCAGATAGGAAGATGTTAGCAGCCGATTGCTTGGCTACTGCCTCTATCCCCATTGCTCCGATGTACCTACTCCATCTATCTTTTACTGCTTCATCTTCAACATTGATGCTTTCTTTAGCCTCTGTGTTGATAAGAGTAGTCTCATTCTTTTCCTCTTCATCGTCTGTTGCCACATCAATGTCGTTAAGCTCTGCTTTGCCTTCAGTAATGGCTTGTCTCTTTTGCTTCTTGGCTGTTTGCTATTAGATAGCTCTCTTTCTCTATTCGGATTACAGTTTAAGCTCATAGTCAGTTGGTCTCTCAAGTAAATTGAGGGCTTCTTCGAGCTCCGTCACAACTGCAACAAGCATCTCCCTGTACTTTGTGCGTGAAGCCTTAAACTGAGTAGCCCAAGTATAGTTATGGTCATTTACGAGTCCCGTATAAGCTGCTTCATTCTTCTCAGCGAGCTCCACCCATTCGTGCACCTCTTTAAGGATTTCTGCCTTCTTTATATAGAAGTGCCTTCTGACAACAGACTCGAAACCCTTAGGTGGTGTCTTGATTTACCCAACCATTGCAAACTTGACATTGCAGTAGCGTACAATGTTCTAGTACCCTTCATTCTTCTTCTCTCCCTCTACTGTTCCAGCCTCATTCTCAAATCCTGGCTCATTGAAGTAGACCTCTTCACTCATTATGATGGCCTGTGTAGAAAGTAGTACTTAGAGGATAGTGGAAAGCTTGGGATCCCAATTCTCTGTGGCAGAGCCTCTCCATGTACCTAGGAGGGAGAGGCACACCTTACCACAGGCATAGAGGTTAGGGTTAAAGCGAACACTCCCACCACCTGTTGTAATCAGGATCATCTTAGGTGGTTCTCTTGGGTAGTTGTTATCGCAGAAGATGTCATATTCGAAGCACCCATGGGCGTAGGGCGTCTTGCTGGCTCCGCAGATGAGTGCTTTCATCAGGTCCACCCGCTAGGAGTCAACGCGCACGAAGATGGCGTTCGTGTGCTCGTAAGGGAGCGCGTTGGAGAGATCCGCAAGTTCTTGTGCGAGTCGCACCATTTTGGAAGGAGGTGGGTTCACACTCTGAGCGGCCTGTTGTTGGAAGTGGTGCTTGTAAGTTGCTCCCTGGCTAGCATCCTCGCGCATGTCCATGTAGTCAAACCGCAAATCTTGCAACAGAGAACGGTATGCCTGAGGTGCCGGAAGATTCAAGGCGTTTTCAATGAAATTCTCATCTTTCCCTGTGGTGAGATTCTTCTAAACTGCTGCTTGCACGACTCTGAATGTCTTTATTACATCCCTTGCTAGGTTCTCAGGTATTTCGCTGTCCCTATAATAATTTTGTTAGAAAAGATTTATTGAAAAATGACTGAAGTATCGAAGACTTTGAGTAAGACAATGCCCTAAGATAGAAGGAGAAGGAGAGATGTTTACATTTGGTCAGTTGACTCAACATTCTTCCCTGCGTGGCCAGTATCCTAGCTGAAGAGTTCAGTGCCATCTGAGGATCCTTCGCTCACATCATCTTCATCACCGTCGGTGTTACTATCGCTAGAGCCATCGTCATTGGGCATCAAATCTGGAACATCCGAGTCGGAAGTGATGGATGAGTCGCTTTCAGATGAGCTATGAGAGGAGGATGATGAGGAATCGGAATCGCTTTCATCGTGAAGAGATGGTAGCTTAACTTTCTTCTTTGCTTTAAACTTTTTAGCGGCCTAAGTAAGCTTTTGCAATTTGCCAGCAATCTTATGGCCTTGTCCTACTTCTCCTCCGGCGCCCTCTGGACCCTTCTATTCTTCAGGGCCGTAGCTTTCCTCGCTAATCGTTTCAAAAGAGCTCTCATCATCATCAGTGATTGCTTTATCTTGAGTCTCTATTTTTTAAGGAGGTTGCTTTTCACTTTCAATAGATTTCTCCTATTCATCCTCATCTTTTGCAGTGCCCTCACTGTAAGTTTCATACTCCTAATCGTCATCACTCTCATCTGAAGACTCCACTTGTTTCTTCTTTTTAACCGGCTTAGCTGGCTATTTGAGGTGAACTAAACCAATTGGTTAGTCTGAATCGTTAGAGTCATCTTTATCTTGCTCTATCGTTGGCAGCTGAGGGTAAGGATTTAGCAAGAAGGGAAGCATAGGAGAATTATAGGCGAGAATGTCATTCTCTGATTACTTAGACACTTTAGCTGCACCTTTTGCACCCTTGTGGGCTCCTTACTATTTAAGTATTGAGTCTTTAATCTTTTGAACGAAAAAAGACTCGCTTCCTTCGAATTCTCCAGTCTTTACCATGTGGGAGGAATGAGGGCTAACTGTTTTTGTTTCTTCAAATGAGCCCTCATCAATTATCTTGTTAAGACTTCCAACGTTTTTGAGTGCCCAGAGATTGATTGAAGAGCCTGGTTCATCTTAATCGTTTAAATCATCATACGGTTAGAGCATGTTCTTTGCTTGATTGGGAATGTAAAGATCCTTCTGATCCTCTTGGTGATTCTTGTAGCTTGCAGAGAGGAGTGTCATAGCGTTGTTACTTCTATCGGCAGGGAAGAGATGTCAACTCATGTTCAAGAGGAAGAAAGAAAGTTACGCGGGAGAAATCGGGATGAGCAAGCTTATTGAAAGGCGATGAAAGTGGAAAAGCAACAAGAGGGAACGCAGGTATGATGAAAACGATAGATGTAAATACTTACTGGTCAGACTTGGTCTGCTGATTGAGGCAGTTAATGAAGATCTCTGCAAGGTCATTCAACTTGTGGAGTAGCTTATAGATGGGTTCGGTCTAGGTAGGCTTATACTTGGGATCAAGGGGACCCAGACACGGAATCAAGTTCTTCTATTGTGCTAGTGCCCTTGCAAGTGCTATAATCGATTAAGCAAGCATAAAACCATACCTAGATAAGAATGATACACTTCGTGCTCCTTTGCCATTTCAAGCCATGAGCCATTTCTAAAGGCCGATTCTATCAAGGGGAGCAGAGCAGATTCGTAGATAATTTGAAGAACGTCTTCAGTAGGATCCCAATCTTTGCAGTTGATGAAGTTGCTGCAGATGTCAATCAGGTTCTTGATCTGCTCATTTCTTTGCTTCTTATTTTCAAGATATTGTGTCACGTTGAATGTTTGACCGACCTTGCTCGAATAGCCAACACCTTTCCTCTTCTTTCTGTCAGTGTTCTTCTCTGCAGCTTGCTGCATCATCAGCGGTTGTTGTTGATCAGTCTTCTTTTCCTCAGCTTCTTCAGCATCATCATAAACTCTAGGTTTCTCTCCGCTGATCTGGGCCAGTCTGTCTAGAATGCGTGGAAGAAGTCCGCTCTTCATTGCAGTTTCTCTAAGCTTAACATCGTTAGAGATGCTGAAGGCCTCGCTTAGGATCTTGTAGTTAAACTAAACTGCCGCTTTTTGCTCTTCTTCCCACTTTGCCTTTCCTTCAGTTGTAGAAATCTCTGAATCAGGTAGGCCTGCAAGCACTTTAAAGAGGAGGTCTTTGCAACGAGTGTTCTTGAGGAAGAGTTAGAAGAAAAGTGGTATTTCACTGAATGACTCAAGCTCTCTGAGCCAGAGTTCCCAGCTCTTAGCGTGGTCCTCTCCTTTCCAGAGTCTAAGCGAAGCCAAGGTAGCCTGAATGATTGCTCTTACACCTCCTAGATCTTCAAATCTTTCAAATACTCCCATCTTAGGCACATACCCTGTGACCAAACCTGACGATTCAGCCGTGAAGGGATCCTCAGGTTCTTCTTAAACTGCATTAGAGCTGGCGACAAGCTAATTGATTTCATACTCGAGATCTATGATGGCGTTAGCACTCTCTTTGACCTGGACATCTGCATCAAGTTGGTTGATTAGCTAAGAGACTGTCATTTCGCCTGATGGGTTGAGCTTCTGGAAGGAGCGAGCTTTAAATGAGACCACTGAGGAATCGAGGAGGATCTTTGATAACTGCGAAAGAGTGAGGTGACTAGGCACCATAAAGACTGGATTGGTCCTATAGTTCTGGTAAGGGCTCAAAACATTGATCCAGGGATGTTTCATGATGTCATAGCCCAAAGAAGATTATCCGTCTTCTGAGGCAATCCCTATGTTGTTGAAGCTTGAGTTGCTAACTGCTGACTTGGCTATTGCATTAGAAGAAAACTCTTTGAGCTGGTCCTTTGTAACATTAGCAACAGATGAAGGGCTCCATACTTCAAACTTCTAGAAGGTAACAGCTGTGTTTTCCACCTATTTTACTGGCTTAGGATTAGAGGCTTCTTGGATCTTGTCAACGTCGAGCTGATTGCCGACTGAGAATTGGAAGTCGTAGCTAAAGGACATAACCATGAACTCGTTTGCCACACTAATGGCGCCACCGCCCTCATAGTCTGTGAACATAGATAGTATGTTAAGGCCTTGCTTAGGCTGGAAATGGTGAAAGCTTGAGTCGTCGATGTAACAGAACACAAAATCCTCTGGCGAAGCAGCCACTGGGTACTCAGCATCTTGCTGGAGGTTACTAGGGACAGAAGGTATGCCCTTGCTGCAGTAACACCCGAAGACTAGGTTGGACCCTGAGGAAGAAATACCGCTAATCAGGGCAATAACTGGGGCCTTGTTTTCGATGTTCTTCCAGAAACTAGCAAATTGGGTAACTTAACCCTACTCTGTTTAGCTATGAGCCAGAGTCCAAGTCTGAGTCGAAAGGAACTTTTTCACTCCTCCCTTAGAGTGAGAACCCACTATCTCCTTAAAGTTCTTTATAAGGGCCGATCTCTTTTCTCCCTGCAATAGTTAGCTAGGAATGAAATTGCTGTGAGAGAGAAGTGATTAGGAATCCTAGAAGTGTCCATCCCTCACTTAGAGAGAGTCAGGTTTGTATTATGAGAGCCATTTCTTGTTCTCTGAGTCAAACGGCCACAGACACACAGGTAGAGTTTTCTCGTTCCTCAACAAAGGAAGGAATACCTTGTTAACGAAGCTCATGTCTCTAAACTTCGACATATGCTCAAGGTCCTTCATTAGCATGGCTGCTAACTCGTTTTCCAATTCAAGTTCTCCCGAAATCAAGTGCTTAATGAGCTCAATCATTAAGTCAAGCTCCGTATCTCCAATAAAGCTGTCATTCCTTATGATTTTTAAAGTGGATTCAGGGTTCGGGGATCGAATATTCTAATACAGCTTCAACGGTAGCTTTTCTTGAGCTAACTTTGCTTTTACAGCAGAGTCTTGGGTAACGTTAAGCCAGAACTTGGCAGCAGTCTAAATTTCAACGTTGCCACCTTTGCTCGGCTTTGAATGTTCTATATCCTCATCAGGGATTCTTAGTATTTTATCA
This sequence comes from Halteria grandinella, assembly GCA_006369765.1. Taxonomy (NCBI): domain Eukaryota; phylum Ciliophora; class Spirotrichea; order Sporadotrichida; family Halteriidae; genus Halteria; species Halteria grandinella. Next base: position 8,593 of record RRYP01000005.1, read on the forward strand.
AGTTTGACTCCTCTCTCCAAGATTTCTTTCGCTATCAAAGTCTTAGATGCGGCTAGAATGCTTGCAATCACTTCTCTGTGTGTTTCCTATTCATCAAACTATAGGTCCAGAAGATGCTTGACTGTGAATTCAAAGGGACTAAGATTGGAGTTAGTGAATGGCAAAGGAGGAGAGAGGAACAAGATTAAGAGCTGAATGAGGACCTTTGATTGGTGCTCCCTTTGGCTTGTAGTAGAAGATAGCAGGCTGATTATGTCGACCAAATGAGACTCTTTGATGCTCAAGTCGAAGAAAGGTCCCCCCTGCAGGTCATTTCTTTGGCTGGCTAAGATGTCTGGCGCTGAGATTCTGAGTGCCTAGATCAAAACTCTTGCGAAAGGGATGATTTTTTGAATGAGAGTTCCATGCTAAGATCTATCTACCTAGGCTATCTATTTGAGTTGAGACATCACAAAGTCCTTCAGTAGGTTCAGTCTGCGCGGCATCTCATCTTAGTTGCATATAACGATCTCTCCAACTAGTGATGCATTCCTATTGTTCTTGCTTCCTTTGAGGAATTAGTTGATGATCCAATCACCCATCTCAGTGTTGTGAGTTGAAATGGCAATGAAGGTTGGCTCAATCAGATTAGCCTTGACATTTAGCAAATCAGCAAGAAGTGAAAAGCTGCTCTTAATCTTGTCTATTGTTTTCTCTTGATTTGAAATAACCTTTAGTATTGAGGAGAAGTCTCCACTACAGATCAAGCTGAGGACCTCAAGTGCAGTCTTTTTTTGCTCTTGCCTTAGTATCTAAACAATACTACTCTACTCTCTCGTTGCCTCGAAACCCAGCAAGGATATGTAGTTTATTGCAAAGGCAGGTTGCTTTGTGAACTTGACGGCAAGGGGACTGTTCTCTAGACAGGTAAGGACATGCTTTCTCATTCTAAACTTAATGTACTGAGCTTTGAAGTTAGGTAAGCTAGAAAGCCTCTACTGGATCAACTCCTCTATGGAGCCCGATGTCTTTTCACTCTGGCTACCGAATGTCTGCAAGTTGGACCCGAAGATAGTAGCACTTACGGAGCCAAATGCGTCATCTTTGACAATCTGAAGGTTACACACGAGTGAGAGATTGTTTTCCTCCATTCCTGCTTCCACAAGAACTGAGAGAGGTTCTGCATAGACCTCTGTGTCAGCAGCCCAGTAATTAGTGAAGGCGATCTAAATCTCTTTCAATTCAACGGGTTGTGCCAGTTGGAAGAGAAGCCAGTATTCGTGTCTGAGAGCTCCCTAAAGGTGCTTGATAATTATCCTGTGCTTATAAGCTCGCTTGTTCACTGACCAATCGGTCTTAGAGTATGTTGTCATTACATCTGCACCATTTGATCCAATCATCGTCATTGTCTTGGAGTACTCTTAGAGCTAAGCTTGCACTGGCCTCTCGAAGACATTAGTAGAAACAACCACATTAGCACTCTTTGGAGTCTTATCTGCAGCAGCCTTTTGAGCTTACTTATCAGGCTAAGTTGGGAGAGTCTTTAATGAAAAGTCAATCAGCTTTGATTCCAGGAAGGCAGATAAGTCTGACCCTCCAAGGCTTCCTTGCTCAATCTGCTTACTACCACCTGAGGCATCTATCAGTTCACTCTCCTTAAATCCGCTAGCAGCTAGCTCAGGTTCCTCTGAATGTGTATTGTCACTAAACCCAACACCGATAGTATCTAAGAGGAACTCGAATCCTTCTAAATCGAATACAAAGTAGCTTGCTATTGTATCTGAGATGAGCCATTGGCCTAAGAGCTTCGTGAAGTACTCATTGGTTCTTTCACTAAGACGCACTGCAACGTCTTGACCCAGTTGCTAAGTGGATGTTAAGTCTACAAGGGACTTGTTGAGCTTCCTCACTATCTAAGTCATTGAATGAAGTGCAATCTTTATGGCCTGCTCGCAACTCTCTGACTCGGCCAAGAGAGAAAAGAGCTCCTCAATCAATTCAGTCATATACTTCACCTTGCTAGTGGAAGGGGTCAATGAAGAAGAATTGCCAAGTTGAGAAGTTATCTAGTCATCCTTGGCCTGTCTAGCATTAAGGAATAGCCACAGTATAAGGTTGTTCATTGACTCCTAGAAATCCCTTTGAAGTCTCGCATTCTTTCCCAACGATCCAAAGAGCTCTTGTATTGCAGGAGTGCCTGCCTTTGTCTTGCTTTCTGCATAGCGGATCACGTAGAGAAGATCAGCGGCAAGATTCAGTCTCATCACAGTGGTCATGTTTGCGCCAGTAACACCCTCGAAGCTACACTTGTTCAAGTTGTTAAGCAAGTACTATGTGGTTTTAAGAAGGTAGGTGGATACCTCCTCCTCGCTCATCTTTGCAAATATGGTCTTTGAGGTTTAGTCTTGAGTGCGCGCTGTTGTGCCACCAATTAAGATGTCAAGCCATCCTTGGCAGATTGAGTAACCAACTTTCTCGTGTTGATAAGTGATGTTATCTAATGTAAGGAAGAGGAGGTTGCAGATGAAGCGAGAGATGTCACTTGACACTGATTGGGTTGCTATGATCTCAGTTATCGCAAGGATCTGAGGGTATGTTATCTGCTTAATCTCTTCGCTTGATTGCAAGAAAGCATTAACGAGGGAGTCAAAGATCTTCGCTTCTATAAGCTGATTAACACTGACAGCCGTGAGGGACTTTAGGACCAGGGCCCACATTTGTGACAGGTACTTTGTCTTTGGTTCATATTCCCTAAAATGACTAGCGTGTTTAGGCATCTTTCCATTCGCCATCGCTCCATTAATCTTGTGGCCGTCGCTGATCAGCTGCACCAGGTTCTTTATCAGTTGCAGCGACTATTGATTTTGGGGCTGATACACGGAGGCAGGTCCCCTTGCGGTAAGTGGCAAGCTTACAGAACGACTGGGGGTTAGTGGGGCTAATTCTTCCTCCTCGCTTGCTTAGACTTCTTCCTCGTGAATCTTCTCCAGTCCATCGGCTCCCTTCTGTTGTATCTTGAGTTCATCGTTGGTCTTAATGAAAAACTCGAGTATGAGAGATAAGTGTTCAAGCCAAATCCTCTAGTTGAGGTAGCTCTATAAGAGTAAAGCCCATGAGTCTTGACCCTATAGCGCAGAAAATCTGGCACTCTCGTGATCTAGACCCAGGTCTATAAGCCACTTGAGAAAGACTTGCATGTGTGAAATAAGTTACTGGATAAGCTTCTTGTGAGTCAGAGTGTCCTCCTCCATCTGCAACTTCTTCGCTTCTCCGTGGAGTGCGACTTCCTTCAAGCGTCTCACAAGGAGCGGCGGCTGTCTGAAATTGTCGAAGAGCTACTTGAACAATTGTATCAGACCAGGGGAGTTCAAGTTTAGTACAGCCACAAGTATCTAGAAGAAAGCCTCTTTGTTTGCAATCACTTCTAGAATGTGCTTAAGACTCGCAAGTTTGATTAACTCTAGCAAGGTTTCAAATAGCAGCTTAAGTAGAACTATCTTTTCTTCTTTTGCAAACTTGATCCCCTATTGGTCTTGGGTGAGCCACACTGATACGTTGAAGAGGATCACAAACTGCTGATCGCAATCGAGGTTGTCATAGCTAGGATAGATTGACTATTACTTACTAGCTGGTGCACTTGGCTGTTTAGCCCCATTCTTCTTAAACTTCTGGTGCATGGGCACAGAGAGACTCCTCGAAATGGCCATCGGAAGTAAGTCTTGAGAGTCCTCATCTTCTAATTCTTGCTAGCTAAGGATGTTGGATTAGCTCAAAGTCAACTGAACTACTGGGTACAAGCGTGGATCCATCATTTGTAGAAGGATAGTTGGGCTCTAATCCGAATTCTTGAGGGGCTTATGAAGCTTGAGAAAGATGTGCTAGGCAAAGTGACTAAAGCCATTTGACTCAAAGCATTGCTCACACAGACTGTAGTCTTCGCAGTTGGCACATTTGTAGAGGTTTCCAACTATTGGCTTCTTTCCACAGTGCTCGCAGTTTGAACCCTCGTGAGTCATGGCATTGTTTACTTCTTAGGTAATCAAGTCATCCTTGAACTCGAAGACGGGAAGAATTGGTTGACTAGCATTCTTCGTACCATTATCAGTCGCTTACTTTTACTATTACTTTAGCTAGGTTGAAAGTGGTAAGGCAGTCAAAGGTTCCTGAATGATTAATAGCACATGGTCTGGATGCTCAATGATGTGCTTTGAGGCGCATTTAGAGTCAAAGTTAACATTACCTGAGCAATGACCGCATTTGTACCTCCAGCCAATAATGTGCTTTTATGGACATCCATTGCACGGAATCCCTTTGTGAAGTGCTTGGCCCGGCTCAGGTATACTAATCTTTTTGAGAGATTCGAGTGCAAGCATGAGTACTGATGATATGAAGACAAATGGTTGAATATCGTTGCTATTAGCCAGATCCTTCTTTCCCTTAATTGGGATGCTAAGTTTCGATACCATGAATGAAATTAGCTCTCCCTCTGGGATGCCTAGTGAAGAGAGTGATTAAAGCACTGCAACTTGCGAGAAGTTATCATGGGGCTTTGAGAGGAAGTCTTCAATAATCTTAAAGGTTAGGGCCTTTGTTTCATCCTTTGTCATCAATGGGTTGATGCAGTCAGTGATGAAGGAGAGCGCATCCTGTTTGATCTGCGAGTCAAACACAACGAAGCGTTTGAAGATCTCGAAAGCCATTTTAGAGAGGTCTCCCTCGATCTCTCTCAGCACTTTGCCCGTTAAATCCCCAATGTCTTGCTTATGATGCTTAATCAAAGACCTAATAAGTTTGGTGAAATCAGATGCGATGACTAGGTAATACTCAAGTGAGGGCACCACAGAATCCTCAAGATAATCTGAAGTTTCTAATTAATCAATGAGGATCTAGTTAACTCCAATTTTCTCAACTATTTCCTCGATGTTAGATTTATCGTTAGCCTTTAATTTTCCAACTAGTTCAGACTAGAGTGTAGAGAGTTCACTAACAGTATGCTTCCTTGCTTGAATGTCTTACCCTTCCTGATTAGACTTAGCTTCCTTTACTGCTGTGATGACTGAAGTTGCCTATGAACCTTATGGGACAAATGTAGACTCACTAGGATCGGTGGCAATGCTAAGCATCTATATGCACCTGCCTACGCTATACAGCTTTCCACTCCTCTGCCAATACTCCTAAGCACGCTTATCAAGTAAAGCCTTTAGAGATGATTGTGTATCATTAGTGTCTAGGGAATGACCATACACCTCAATCATTGTCTCAACACCTGTTGCCTTTTGGCTGGCTTTAGGAACAGAGCTGAACGATGTAGCGAATTCTATCACGACCTTAATCAGCCTTTGGTTCTTTATCCCAAGGTTAGAAAGGTGAAGGCAATCTGTATTGCTTGAGGGAACAGATGCTGTGGGTCCATTCTGCTTTATTGGGTTGGCGAATTAAGCGAAGATCTATTCCTCGAAAGTTTTAAAGAGGAGCAGTTCATCATTCTCTCCCAAGATCTTTACTATCAACTTGAAAAGCACAGAGTCCATGCCTGGTAATAGTCCAATAAATAGCCTCATTTCACTCACTTCCAGGTTCTCCTTTGCTAGTTTAATATCGAAAAGGTGGTGAGAAGTTAGGACAGTTCGTTTCATCTCTTCCAGAGGTAAGATGAACTTGGATGCAGAGGACCCTAAAGTAAGAGCGGTTTAGCTAAGTTGATCCTTCTTTTAAGAGCGCTTGAACCCAATGAAGTCAAAGGGAAATGAGCTTAACCCTGAGCGAGTTCTGAACCTAATGTACTCAGGTGTCTAGAGTACCTGTAGCTTCTTCAAGCATATCTTGGAGTACAGAACATTCAGAAGATGTGCGAGAGTCCTTTCAGGATTAATCGGTACAGCCCACTTAACCATCCCCACCAGTGCCTCGTAGCCTAAAGGGTTAGCAAGATTGAAAACTTACCGCTGTAGTTCATGAGTGTGTCGGGAACTTTATCAATATAGTTGAGGAGGATTTAATAGAGGTCGTTGCAGAATTCAATATCCCTGGAAAAGTTTTGTAAGAAATCAACGACGAGCTGAATTGAGGACGAATGGGGCCCAAAGAGATTTACATCAAGGAAACTATTCAGGTTGATGTCCTTCTAGAGCAGTGGAATGAATTCTTTGTTCAATTGCATCAGCCTGTTCAGGAATTGAATGATTGTATTCCTTAGTTGAACATCGGCTGCTTCTGAAAAGCTCAACCTGGCCAAGACAGTGTTGACTACGTTGTAAAACTTTGGAGAGAGCAGACAGGAGCGCATATAAGATAGAGGGACTTATGGCATGCTAAATAGAGGTGCACTGCTTATACTCTCTGTTGAGTTGGATTGCGAGCCAGCTGCGATTGCCTCAACTTTAATTCCTTACAGGTTCCATATAGGTGAATCTTACAAAGTGGAACCATTTTAGCTAAGGGTGATCTTAAGGCCCCTAATCTCCTACAATTGCAAGTGGGAGTCCGTGATGCTCAGATAGGTCTAACCAGTTAGGGCATTTCTGGTTAGATCAATAGGTGTTGATGAAGTACACAGGACTTTGGGACTGATTGTGTGCATTGATGATCCTCCAATGAGAGAGTGTACTTGAACCGATTAAATAGTCTTTAGCACTCTATTGTCGTCTCCTAAGATGCTTAACTCAAGACTAATCTGGGAATTAAGTGGGGAGTTTATATGGATCGTATTATCTTATCTGTCAGGACTGGAAGTGTGCAAGTCAGAGACGTCTTAGGAGGTCCCTGAAACACCAAAGAATTCAATCTCTAATGGTGCTACACTCATCTTCTAGGTGAAAGCATTGGGCTTCTTCCTGAACCCGGTGGGCTTTAAGAAAAGATACTTGCACATCCGGCGACAGTCAGGCTCCACTATGACCTAATGGTCAGAGTCGAATTCGAAGTATGCCACTGGTTCATGCTGGCGAAGTGGTGTGGGGTCTTTCAGCCTCTCTTGGCGCCACTACTTGTAATCTGACAGAGAAAAGCGATGGAAGGGTGCAGTCATCTCAAAAGATGAGAGCTAATCTGCTGCGAAAATTATGCCAGAGCCAATCGGGGATGCTCCGCATTTGGAGATTGGATTTGACCTGATGGTGAACTTATCGATGAGCATGTGCTGACCAGCTATGTGCTTGAAGTAGAACTCAGGTTAAGGGTAATTGCTTGCAAAAATCTTGTCGTTGTCCATTACCACTCGACTGACTTGGAATGTGAGATTGTATGAGGCGCCTTTATGATGGTTTACTACCAGGGGAAGATAGGATTGCCCGTTGTTGGTAAGGCTGGGTTTGGATTGACTGTTATCCCCAACCTTTTCCTCTTCGTCACTTCCTTGCCCATGGATGCTTAGAAGACCAAGATTGAAAGTGTCATGCTAAGAATGAACAGGCTGTTTAGTAATGTCTGCATTATCTAAAGAAATTCTTCTTTCGGTTTAAGTCAAGTGTTTCATTTGCTCACATAGTCTCTCTTGTAGTTTTGCTGAGTCTCTGCACTAGAAGTGCATATTAAGGTTGAGGGAGATTAGACTAGTAGACTTCTCAAACTCCATGACTAGAGGATCAAACAAAGAACCATTAGTGAATGTCCAGTGATGCTTGGTGAAGTAGTTTTTGATAGTAGATTGATTCTTAGCTCTGGGGAATTTCGAAGAAATGACGTTTGATATGGCTCTAACAGACTGACCGCTCATGAGTCTCTCGTATAGTCTTATGTCATTCACCTTTACATTGGCTGGGTCAACTTGCATCTTGAGGATGTCAATCTCTTCAAGTGCCTCTCTGGTGGCATTCTTATCCTTCTCTAATTGGGTCTAAATCAACTATTCTTTCTCAAGTATTCCTCCTAATACTTGGTATCTATAAACATTCGTCTTGTCCATACTGAGTGTATACAGGATCCCATTTTTTACACCAAGAAGAGATCCCATCGCAGTCTTGCTTAGGTCCTCAATAAGCCTTTAAGTTGCCTCTTAATGATTAAAAACAGTGACATTGGCACCATTTAGCTCAACAAAGAGCGTTCTCGACTACTGGCAGACAGCAAGCTTGGTAATGCTCTCAAGGGAGAAATTATCTGTTTAGCTTGAGAAAATCTTGGAATCAGTTAGAGTAGTAATTAGTAGCTCACTAACTGAATCTTTCTTTGAGAGTTCAATCTTTTCGATGATAAGTGATCTATCCTCATCTCCTCGCTTTCTGCCTATGGCTAACAGAAAGAGAGGACTAGATTCTGTAAGGTTATCTCCGATCTACACGAAATGATCAAGATGTTCAAAGGGCAAAAGAACAGTAGCTACATGTTGAGCTTTCATCGGTAAGTCGTTGCTCTGAATGAAGGCAGGGTACAGGCCTTCAATCGTGTCTCTGTGAGATGAGAGTAGGTGCAATACGCACTTCTCAGCATTGAGGAATGGAACATCGCAAATCTGGCATTTAGGTTTGGGTCCATGGGCCTTGTTGACGAACTTGCTCAAGTATGAATGGCGGTAGGCGAAACTAGCGATGTGGATGTCGTGAGTGTCCCCGAATGGGCTCTTCATTACTGCGCCACTGATGAAGGGTCTTACATCGCTTCCACCTCTAATGCTGGAGAAGAACCAGTCTACTATCGAAGCACCATCGAAGTACTCTTTGGTCTTGCTCTTAAGCAACTCAAGTTCGGCAATTCTCTTTCCTTCTTCTTCTTTTTATAGCCTGTCCTACTCTTCCTTGAGCTTCTCTTGCAATTCCTTCTCGACACGCTCTTTCTCCATAGCCTCAATTTTCTCGATCTCCTCTCTGATTTTCCTTTCTTCCTCGTCCTTCTCCCTTTAGATCTCTTGCTCTGTCTTTACAAAGACTATGGCCGTTGCGGGCGCCGGGGAACCGCAAGCATCGCAAAAGGCATTGCCCTCTTTGTTGATGAGGGTGCAGACTGAGCACTCGTAGGAGAGGATCTTCTGGGTTCCAGTTGGCTTAACTGGCTTCGCTTGAGCTGAGGTAGACTTGGATTCTTGCTCTTGAAGTTCCATGACTGCTTCTACAGCTGTTTCTAGGCTCTCGTTTTTAACTTTAACCAGTGCCTTCTTGCAGAGCTCAGCTGGGAAGCCCATCATTATCAGTTTAGTAACGAGTTCCTAATCAGGCACAATTGCAGTAGTTTCCTCTGCTTTCTATTCCTCCTTTACTTTCCCGGTTGTAGTGGCAGGGACACCTTCCTAACCTTTCTTCCAGTTGCTTGGCTTAGTAATGTCCTCCTTTGTTTCCTCCACATCTTTTTTAGGTAAAGGGATTGCCTCCTTGGGGGTCTGGTCGATATAGTCAAGGAGGGAACAGGTATGAGTCTCCACAGCTATCTCTTCCTCATCACTGGCGCAGCCCTCGAATCCCGAGTCATGATTGCTCTCCTTTGAATTGGGGTCAGCTGACTCTTCAAACATTGTGAAGAGAATGTCTTCTAGCTATGTGATCTCTGAGGAATCAAGAGCAGGTAGTAGAGGAGCTTTGGGGAGTGGCAGGGAATGTGATGATGAGGAATAGATAATCCTAACTTGCCCCACCTCATTAAGATCCTTTGGTTCGATCAATAGCCTTCTCAGGAGTTTTTCGTCCTTGAGCTTATCGCTTTAAAGCTGAGCTTTAAAGTTGAAATCAGCGACCTTGTGCATTTTGACCTTGGTATCCCAGATGTTTACGCTTCCATCGTTTGATGCTGATAAAACTTAGCTGCTTTGTGAGACGAACTGCACTTTGTCAATCTTTTGACCTTATCCATGAGCAACCGGAGGAAATTTGTTCAAAGTCTAAGAGAGAGGGACGTTCCAAGTGGGAAACCCAGCTAGCATGAGGTTCTGAGGAAATTATCTTTCTAGCTTGCTTTACAAAGAGTCCATTGTGAGAGATCCTTCTGTGAAGATGTCTTCTAATTCAACTCTGAAGTTTTGGAATTGCTAGAGTTGCCCATACTTGTCATTCGTTTGCACCAGGCCTTACTCTGATAGGTCCATGAGACTAATTGAGTGATGAGGCCCTAATGGGAAAGTAATGAGTGAGCTTAGCCTTCCGTAGGCTGTGTGGATCCTTGATCTTGCCTCCTACATGTCTTTGACTGATTAAGAGATCCCGTTGCCTTGGCTCATGGCCCAAAGTTGATCTTCAAAGCCGAGAGTGATTGAGAGAAGGTTGTGGGCGTCTAGAAGCGAAAGTGGTTCTGTTTAGAAAGGAAGCTCAAGGCCATTTCTTTCATAAACTGGCTGCTTATCTTTACCTGGGTACTTAGAGGCTGAGCCATTGTTCTAAGGTTGGAATTTGTGGAGTACATCCTGCTCTTCTAATGACTCAAAGGCCTGCTCAAGGAGTTCAAACTGAGTTAAGGCTGTATTGAGTAAGATTTTCACAGCAATTAGTGCGAGGTCAAATGGGACCTTTATCGAGTTTTGATATTATGATGTTCGGCATATATCAATAAAGCCTGCCAAGATGTCGAAATAGTTAGGAGCCACTAGCTTCCAATCAAGGTGAGATATCAAGAAAGACAACTGCTCAAGGCTGATATCAAGGCTTACCACTGAGTTAGGCACTGTGGGATATGAGAAGCTTGGATTAATGGGGAACTAGCCCTTTTCACGCGTGATGAGCTTAAGCCCTTCCCCGCCCACCAGCAGCATCTTGTCACTCATCGGTAGGTAGTGGATACCTGTTACCTGGGAGGGAGGGTGGAGTGCCGCTTTGGCGATATCTTTCTTGTCAATGGCTTCCTTAAGTAATCCCAGCTTAGAAGCCAGTTGCTCTGTAGAGACATGACTGCTCAGACCGGTAAGCAACTTCAACGTCTCATCACCTCCCAGTACTTAAGTGAAGACTACTTCGGCAACATCCTTTGCAATAGCGAATGGAAGTTGCTCACTTTTATCCCCGGGCTTGATAGGAGGTAGGAGTGATGCAGCCTGAGGACTGGTGCTCATGATCAAGTTCCCAATCTGTCGAGGGTTTAGGAGCTTCAAGTCCTTATTTTTGAGATAGTACTTGACGGAATCTTTTTGTATGTCAAATGAGGCCACAGCAAATTAGACTTTAGAGGCAACCTTATCCTTAGGAGCCTCTTAGTTTGGTTGCTCTAGAGCCTGCTTAAGAAGCGGGAAGTGGATCTTAACTCTCTCTGCAAGCTTGTCATCTTCTGTCCCATTCTCTTTCACCTCCAAACGTAGAAGTTTGCGGATGTCTCTCTCGAGATGCTCGCTCTCTGAGTCAAGCGCTAGTCCATAAATGGCTATGGCTGAATTGATGGCAGTGGCTAGAATGCGGGATGCTTGTGATGCCTCATTAGAGTGGAGGGCCTATTAGTAAAGTTAAAGATATGCTACCGCCGAAATACCGCAACTTACCTTCGGCAAATAGTTCTGGTTTGCTGATTCGTCGGGAGTATATCCTTTGCCTCCCTGAGCGAACGGATTTAGCACAACGTGATAATCCGCCTCCTTAAACTTAACAGTGGGGTACCAGAGCTGTCCGGCAGTTGAAGGGGGGATGTACTTTCTTCTTTCCTTGATGCTTCGGCCATTGAGCCAGAAGTTTAGGGTCAGTTTTTCTAGGTTCAACTCGATGCCGACCACTCTGGGGGTTGTAGTCCTGAACTACTGAGTGACCTCTTCTTTCTATGACTTATTAGATACTCCAATCTCTATATAATAATAATTAAGGTAAGACCGAAAAGAGGGGGGTGATCAGGGTGGAAGATAGCGACGTCAGGCACTTCTGGAAACACCTTCTATAGCGCTGCCTGAGGATTCTCTCACCCGGTCCCATCCGTCCCCAAAACCGAAGGCTGCCATTTTATGATCCTTGCTACCCAGCGGCGGCTTCGGTCCACGGGAGATGGTGATAGGGCTAGAGAAAACCGGGGGGCAGAAAATATCTATTGCGCTACTTACATAGTGTTGATAGGCTTATAGGACAGATGATTTCCCAGTAGTGCACACCCTCATGGAACCCTTTGTTCGTGCGTGCAACTTGCCCAGGGGCTATGGCTTTGACGGTGAATCCTAAACATTAAGCATGAGATTGAGATGTCGGTGGCAATAAGATATGTCCTAGAGCGGCCTCAAAATGTGGTTAATAACATCCTGAGAAATTTCGAAAAGGCGCCGATCAGGATTATGGGTACTACTTACCGCTTAAGGACATTTCGATTGAGCTGCTTGAGTTGGCAGGGCAAAAGCGGAGGCAGTCGGGTTCTTACTTTGTTGCCGCTGCAGACTGCTTGTTACCGCTTTTGGCATCCCCTATCTACTATGGCTTCAGATAGTGGGGTATCCCTGGAGGGTTGGCTTTGCCTGAGACTACTGCCCAATTGGTGAGCGAAGTCACCCCTCCGTGCTAATTCGAGTCTCCCTCGATCTCTTGTTGCTAGTGAATATCATTGGTGTCATCCTAAACCGCGCTCTCTGACTTCTCTCCGAGTGCCTCGTGTTCTTTGGATTTCATCTCTTCTTAGTCAGCTTCCTGTGCCTCTCTGTGGTGCTCCCAAACTGCATCGAGACTTGAATCATGGTCGGAAATTCTCAAAACGGTGGACTTTTGGACACTTGCTCCACCGAGCTGAGAGATCGCGAGCACTGCTTCACACTGAGGGTCGTACGCCAACCAGTTCACACCTTTCTCCGGCGCTGAATCTATGGAGAAAGCTGTGGTGTTCCTTATACTTTTCAATTCTTGCATTAACTAATCTTAAAAAAGTAATATTCTCCTCTCTCTTTCAAGCCTATGGGGTTTTGGGGTTTTGGGG
>RRYP01000007.1:0-17354 GCA_006369765.1 Halteria grandinella
CCCCAAAACCCCAAAACCCCAATCCCAAATAGCCCATTTTCTAACTTTAATTATTAATGAAGTTTGTTACCATCTTTTTGCTGCTCTCCTTTGCACAGGGACAGCACAGAACGCAGGACTGCTACCACCAGCCCTACCCGAAGGTCGTCAAATTCAAGGTGGATGACGCAATCCCGTACGCATTCGAGTTCAAGCACGGTGCCATCTCTCACAATGATGCGAAGTATGGCATATCCGGGCGGTACCAGGATGTACCCACGAATGGTGATACACCAATTCCAAAGGAGATAGTGCTTTAAATTGAGAGAGAATATGAATCTATTCAATGGATGGTGAAGGTAGTATCAAATGAGCAAGCAATATCAAGGTCCATCGCCTACTCCATGGATTCTAAATACCTAGCCGTCCATTTCAATGACTTTGTATTCAATCAGCACAAGTTAGCCCTCTTAAACACTGGAGACGGCACCTTGCATAAAGCCCTCAAATTCAAGTACAACTAAGGCGCAATCGATCTGAGTGCCACCTTTATCGCTTCATCTTCGGCAAACCCCCAATCCCTCCACATCCTCTTTCTATATGCAGACCTTGCCAGCCCGAACTAAGTAATAAGAGCGGGTTGCATTTCTCTGCGTAGCCCGCTCACGGTACCGTGGTATTTTGCGGCAAGTGCAAACGCCCAAGGAGGTATGATTCTGGATGAAGCAATGAAGAAATTGTACTCAATAGTATACACAGACAATCATATGTTCCTTGCAAAGATGTCATATAGCTCGATGGATGTCAATCTAGACTGGCAGCTAAAAATTAGCAACTATATTTCTTAGAGGTATCTCTTCAATACACTCAGATTGAACGATACTACTACAATGATTGCCCTAGCTGGCAGAGCTATAGAATAAACCTCCGAAAAGCTCTATGTAATCAGAATTTTCTCAGTTGATGGCGAGATAAATTAAATAACAAGAGATGGGGCACTTTCATTAAATTGCAATGGTTGTGCGCTATACGATATAATGGTCAAATCAGAGAGATAATTAGTACTGCTAGTCAATCAAATATCAACTGATCAGATAATCTCATTTTTTCTGGTAGAGTACATAGCAACTAACTCTGCGAAGATTTTTTTTAAATAGCTCTATTAGCCTCTCACCATCACTCTCTCCTCTTTCTCGTCAATGCACACTAGTGAAGACTTCTTCGCTGTAGGACATATTCCTAGTGGGCTTCAATATCAAGGAAATTATTAGAATACTGTCAATCAAGGCCTAATCATTCAGTACAATTCGCTTTACGACTGCTTTGGGTCTCCTAGCTTTTCTGCTTTTGTAGAAGCATCAGAAACCCTCTAATCTATTCCAACTGCATCGATTGCTGAGTTCTTAGTATCAACAGAAACAAGCTATAGCATTTTCGATTTTAATCAAAATACTGCGAAAACAATTGAGGTGCCAGAGGCAATCGAAATATCATCATTATCCCTTACCCCAATTAATACAGCCGACCTTATAGACTATTCCTCTATATGCACTACTTCTCTCAAAACTATAGAGCCTCCAACTTTACCATCACCAACGGGATCTTGCGATTCAATTTATTATTTAAGTAGTTCCGCTACTTAATTCGGGACTCAATAGAGCTATGGACTATTTTAAGGCATTGACTACTATTCAAATGTTTATTGCAGTGCCAATTATGCCCCCTTAACCTATAGTATCATGAATGCACCCCCCGGATGGAACTTAGAGCTAATCACTGGCCCAACTAGTTTTGCAATTAGGACAACAAATACCATGGCAGTGACTACTCAAGTAATGAAAGACATTACAATCAGGGGATCGTCAATACTCTTTGGCATTACGGATTTGATTGTTAAATTATGCCTTTGCTAGAATATGGAGTCGCGCACTCTTGCAAATAAAAAATGGAAGGTGGAGCTCGATGATGCACAAACTTATAGCTATGAGTTCTAGATTTCAGGACTTGACCTATTTTAAATGGGGGCTTCTGCTGTAGAACTGAGCAATACAGCAAATTTTAATTCTCACACCGAAGCTCCTCTAATTTACATAACGTCAGCAAACCCCGTTACAGCTGGAGGCCTAAGCATCTAGCTAAATTTTAAAATATAGACTTCAATCTGTCCTGCGCAAGGAAACTTTACAGTAAACGCTACCTTTTATGCCTCAGACCTCGCCTGCCATAGGGAAACCTTCCCTAAAATAATGTCCTGCCCAAATACCGCAGTAAATGGAGAGGAAATTTTCCCCTTGGTATTTGACTAAGCCATCGATTATTACTTTGCAGTTGCAGGACTAGCAAGTACGAAATGTCTCATGCAAACAGGCTTCGATTCCAATAAAGTGCCATTCATTACAGTTTACAACAAATACTATATGCAGCTGCTTTGGATGAGGTATTTGAGCAACATCGGGAATGCTAGTCCAACGCAATTGAAGTTCACTCCTGATTGCAACTCATTCATAGTGCTCATAGAGTAGGTAGATAACACATAGTTGACGTTTTTGCAATTTTCAACCCAGAGTAATTAGCTCCTCAATGCCCAAAGGTTTTCAAGAACTCTTGGGCTACTAGGTTTCAGCACGATGTATAAGAGATTGATGGGCGTCACGAATTTGGGCAAGGTCTACCTCGGTTTTAGCGGAGAGGCGACGGCGGTTGGCTATTTGTAGCTCCTGATGCAAGATGATGGGAGCAATTTTTTCGGGGCCCATTACGTGAGTATGAGCGGAAACTGCAAGGCCACGAATAGCATTTTGGAGGAGGCAAGAGACGTGGTTTGGTAACTATTGCTCTGTAATGACGAATAAGTCGGCTATGTTACAAGGATAAAAGCAAGTCCTTAGGCAAAGTCTCTCAATAAATTCGCAATTTAGACAAGCATCAATTTGCATAATGATGGAGCGACCAATATGGAAGCCCTATTTGGCATGGCAAGCGATACCACCAATAACTTTGTACTTTCAGTCATGACTGAAGGCTTTAACTTAGTAATCTCTATCTAGAAGTTCTTGATCGATAGCGCCTCTAACAATCCCACTCGCTACTATAACAAAATTTCTAGTTCACATTTTACCACTGAAAAAACTCTCTTAGATGCATATATAGACATGGAAATGAACGTCTTTGTCCTGCTTTAATACGCAAATAGTAAAAGTCCCTTTGTGGTGTAATATAAATATTCTACAATCTGCGCAGTTACAATGATTTCGCTCTAGTACGAAGGAGATACAGAATGGTTTAATGAATACAACCCTATTTATGGCATCTTTGATAGGGACTCAAACGTGGACAGGAAAACAGACTTTTACTGGATCCAATAATTAAGTTACTCCGCACTGACCTAAACATGGTCCAAGGCCATCAATGACACAGTGCGGTAATCAGGGAGCATTGGCCTCTTGATGTCGACTAAATTCAGAGAGTCTTGTCCCTATGTGCAGAAATCGATTCAAATCCTCGCAAGTCCTACAGATTTAGACCCTCCGCAAATAGACTTGAGAAGTGAGGAGTCGTTTTTCGGGACCATGACTCAAGCTCAGGATGTTTTACTTACGAATGTTACAGCAAGCATAAGTGCAAGAAAATATGACGACGGATTGCACTTTAGTCAGACCAAGGTATTTAAATGTAATAGTTAAGAGTGGTAGAAAATCAACGCTGATCCTTAAGGCACATAGAGCACTTATGTCCTCAACAAATTCGATGGGGCTAAATATCGCCTGAAATATGATTACTTCATCATAAAAACATCAAATCCAACTCTTACCTGCAAATATTCAGCTGAAGATAATTTCACGTACAAGCTCTATCAGCATGATAACCCTTATGCGAATTCTGGGGACTGGATCGTAGCCTCACCTTACTTTACATTCGCTGGAATAAAAGAATATGACATCATGTGCATAGCTCCTCAAATTGAACTCCGCCTCGAAGGCACATTCAAAAATGGAGAGATAATCAGTTCGAACTTAACTCTTTCTTTCACTTGCAGTTCTAATCCAGTGAGCGGTAACTAGGGACCTCCATATTTTGGGCCATAATTGCCTGACAGGATGAAGTAGATAACGTATTGGTATGTGCCTTTAGGGGTGAATTACTACATCTCACTGCCGGCAATTATAAATCCAGATGGTGATACTGTCCACTACTCGGAATTAGTGGCAACAACTTCTCATTCTTAGGTTAAATTCATTTATGACCTTAATCAGCCAAAGGTATTTATCGAAACGTCCCCTAGCTCAATAGAGGAGACTATTTTATATTACGTTGAGCTAAATGACTCCAATGACACAGTACATATGCTTATGAGCTATTCACTTTACATCACAATCAAAGCCCCATTAAAGATTATCGATAACTATGTCTTCCCCTGCTATAGCGAGCCTGTCCCTCTCTTATATTCTTGCCAGCATGGGAACGTACTCTTGAACTCTATTGCATCAAGTGGTTCACTCCTTGCTGTGGGAGGAGAGACCTTTGATAAATGCCTCTCTGCTACTTCCACTGGCTTGCAAGTAACCTACCCTTTCATTATACTCCACGATGTAACCAATATGCTAGTCATTTGGCAGAAGTACATTCCTATATCGAAT
The DNA here is from genome assembly GCA_006369765.1 of Halteria grandinella. Lineage (NCBI taxonomy): Eukaryota > Ciliophora > Spirotrichea > Sporadotrichida > Halteriidae > Halteria > Halteria grandinella. The sequence goes on from RRYP01000007.1 coordinate 4,617, forward strand.
CTCTAGCTAATTGAGCTTGCCTTTGATGTTAATGTGATTAACTTGGCTCTCCTTCTTTATGATTAATAGAATGATCTGGTATTCTTAGTGTTACTTGATGCACAAATGGCAACTATAAGCATTGCTGTAACCCTCTCTACTTCCTAAATACAGCCTCAAGTAGAGAGAGGCACTCTTCATAGAAGCTATCTTTACTTAAAAGCTGATAATTCAATATTTGTCGGCTTCAAAAATCAGTATAGCACCAAAGCATCTGTAATATGGCTTACCACTTCCAAGTCTGTAATATACACCTCTCGTGAGGCCAATACTAACTTTGTGGGATTCATACCATTTGGTGAAAACACCTATAGTTACATGGTGTACTTGACGAGCAATTAGGTATCAGTGATGGCATTTAACTTGGCAAGTGATAAGGCCTTCAATTACTTATAATATAATGAAAATCAGGCTACCAAGAGTAACTTTCACATTGATAAAAATGAGGATTCTCTGGCAATTGCATATCTGTCATATTTTAACAATTAGAATTCAATGCTTATAAAGAGAGTCTTTATTGATGGGAAAGGAAAAATGTACAACCCGACTATCACTTTCACTGTCGATTTCACATTAATCAAAGAGCCGTAAATCCTTTCCTTAAAACTTTCGGATTCGATTTATGTAACAATCCTAGATAGCCATTATACAAGCCACAAAATGTATCTTGTCGCTATTTTAAGGACTCAGTTCACATCGAATGGTATGATTATCAGCCACCCTTTTAAATTCTCGAAGCCTTCTTTCTAAATCAATCAAGTGCGCCGTGGAACAATAAATAATGCTCTATCCTATACGATTTCTAACGAATTTGACTTCCAGATTACGACAAGCAATGGTAAAAAGATCTTCTCAAATATGATTGGCATCTTGATGTCCTCCCAAACTTATCAGAGAGACTACGCCTACAATACAGACTAAATAAATGAGAATGTCACTAACGTGTTCAGTATTGATTATACTATCACCAATGGCGAGGATGATACGATAAGGTAGCATTTATCATTATAGAACAATGCTTAAAATTACCAGATGCTAGACATTGATGCTACTGATGGATTGCTCGTTAACTCCCGGAGCATAAGGAAGAGGAGAGACCCCAGGGGGGGCGCTGATTTATAGTTTCCGGATTAGATCTTTCTAACTTTCGGGCCCTAAAGCTCTCTATACAATCTACAAAATTACTAAATATCGAGCTGCGAAAGCACAGCTGCCACATTCAGCTACATATTTACTAGTTTGCCTGAGTGCGTACGCTTTGATTAACAGTTGCTGACACTCTCTGGACAAGAGTGCAAAGTTAAATCCAAGAATAGACTAAATTTCAAGCTTAAACTATTCTATGAATATTTCATAGATAAAGACTTTGTGCTTGAGATAGTAGGGAACCTTGGGCCTCCTGTTTTCGATAGTCCTCTTCAAGAGCAAATTGTAATTCAGCCCGGCTAATGGTATACGTATAACCTGCCTTAAATAACCGACCCCGATTCTGACCCGTATACTCTCTCCCTCTTCTCCCCCCACCCCTTTCTCAAAATCTCTTCCTCTCTCACCTCCCTCGCCCTCTATGCGCAGCCCTTGCAATCCAAGCTCACTCCATCCAGCTACCTGGTGACGCTCTACCTTGAAGATGCGAATGGCGAATACCCTATGAAGAGCACTTACACGGTAACTGTGGTTGTGGACTATTCGGTGCAGGCGGAGCAGTAGAAGAGTAAGTAGGCGATGAAGGAGGAGATAAAGAGAGAAAAGGGGAGGGAAGAGGCAAGGGAGGAGGAAAGGTAAGCGGGGGCTAAATATAGCAAGCCAGTTGAAGTCATGAGGGTCGTATACTTTGATCAAATCAAAGAGAAGCTAATTGAGGTCAATATGACCCTTGCAGAGTACTAAGAGTATGTGCTCCTGCAGAAAAACAACTACAAAAACAGAACCCAAGCAGTCTAGCTTACATTTTCTCTCGTTAAGCTTACTCAAAATGGATACCTGACAATAAGAATAAATTTCAAAAGTGAAACTCTATTGCAAATGCTGAGAGTGGGAATGTTCAAGATGGAACTTTAAAAGGTTGACCAAGGTGTTGAAAAGGTCAAGTATAGATATATAGCCCATAATGAGGATTCAATAAAGTTTCTATTGGAATATCAAAAAAAGGATAGCTTGTCTATGGGCTAAGAGAGAGACCAACTGATAGTTACTGCAATAGCAAATCTTAACTTTCTCACTTCAGAGTTTAACCTAACTATGAAGTATGGTTAATATAGATAGATCCCAGTGCCTCCTTTTCTAGACCAAGGTAAGTTGACTAATTTAGCTCATCTCTTTTAGAAACATTGGATTAAGTGCAACTTTTTGAAGGCATATATAACATAGCGAACTACATTTTTATCTCAGGAAATACGTTCATCAACATCTTCATGTAAGTTTTTCTCTACTCAACCTTGATTTAGCTCAGGAATAATGGCGTAGCTTTGGGGAATAATGAACAGTCTAGGAAGCCTCACTATTCTGACATTAGTGTCAGTTTCTATTCCAGGGCCTGCAAAGCTCATTTCTAAGTCATTAATACAGATGGCATAGTTTGACATATTCCCCACGACCTATCTATTGCAGGATTTCCTTGGTTTAGAATACAGTGAACAAGTGTTGACCAGTTTGAGTCCCTAACTAGATGACTTAGGCTTCGGCTCTCTGAGCATGACTCTCAACATGGGCTCGGCATCCATCTATTTATTGATCAACTTCTCTCTTTACTTGTTACTAATAATGCTAGATACTCTTAAGGCTAAAGCGCCAGTGTTCCAAAGAGTATACAACAAGCTGTGGTAGACTTTAATTTGGGGTCTAGCAATTCGCTTCTTTACCCAATAATACCTAACCCTCTTTCTTTCTGGCCTAATATATATGGAAAATGTAAGCTGCATCTTTTCTAATGCTTATAGATAAGCACAAATGACACAACAGGAGACAATTTGGATTTTAGTATATGCCTACTAATCCTGTTCTTCACAGCAGTGTTTCCAATATCTACAATTTATTGGGTTACTAAAAATTTCCATGCTCTTGAATCTGATAATTTTAAGCAAAAGTACTAAGTTCTAACAGAAGATGTGCGCACAGAAAGCCTCGTAGCAGCTTTGTTTAATTGCCTGGATCTACTAAAGCTCTAATTAACAATTGTGATTCTCATCACGTTGCGTGCATATCCTGTAATGCAAATCACTCTTGTCTACTTCCAGTCAGTACTCTTCCAAGCCTACATAGTATCTTTCAAGCCCATGTAAACGCCAGCACAGAACAGACTTCGGCTGTTCAATGAATTCCTTGTGACCATGTACTTGATACCACTGATATTGCTTACTGACCAAATTGACGACAACACAGTTAAGATGCAATCAAGCTGGGTGCTCATTGGTATATATACCATCTCAATTACAATTAATGTTTCTATATTTATCGCTACAACAATGAAAAATGTTTCGAGAAAAACCAAGATAGGTCATTATATGATAAAGTTATTCAATACAAAGCGGATACAGAAAGAGGACATGCTTTATAAAGAAGTTGAAGAAGTAAGCCGTAAAAAATAGTTACATTATAATGAGTAAAAAACTAATAAAGAAAATAACAGTTCACCTGCTAGGGCACGCAAAAATATGAAAGTCAAAGAAAAAAGGTCGCAAGCGCAGTAGATACCTTCTAAGAATTAACCTTCAGAATTGAAAAGCCATAGTGAACCTTAATAAAAAGCTTCAAAACATAATTAAAAAGTCTTACAATTTGATAAGACAAAAATTAAAGGTAAACTCACATCAATGAAACTGATTTAAGATTATGAATCCGAAAAATTAAATGGTGGATCTAACGAACTAAATGAAAAAGAGGAGTAAAAGCAGATTTAAGCTTCAGAACAACTAAAGACTCCAATCTAAAATTAGAATTATAAGAATATAATTCATAAAGAAATTAAGGTTGTTCAGTTCTAAATTTAGGCTTCTCAGCCAGCCCAGCATGGCGATACAACTTCTTTGAATATTAGTGAATCCTAAATCACTGAATAAGATGCCTAGCCGGTTTACAAAATACCCACTGCAGAAGAGATGCTCCAGAAGCGGAAGAGGGAGTATAGAGAAGCCTATGATGCATATCATTTTAAGCACAACTACTTTTGATTCTCTAAATGTAAAGTTTAATTAATATTTTAATATAATATACTGAAGATGTTTAAGCTCCTTTTAGTCTTTCTTTCAGTTTGGTTCATAAAGGCAGCCACCTATACGGACAATTGTCGAAAAGAAGTTTATCCAAAGATCCTTCAGTCAAATTACGATCACCTTGACATCTATATCACTCTTATCGCATTTGACCTATCAGCTGACACCTCTCACTACTTTGTGGGAGGAAGCCTCAACGACCCTAACCTATATACACCAGTCGGCAATTCCATTAATTCAATACCATATTATGCACAGTATGAAACAGATTTAGAGAGCCTAATGTGGATGAAGTATATAAATTTGGACAATTATTACGTGGTCCAGGTCAAATATACTCCTCTAGGGAAAAAAGTCCTAGTTTTGTTTTAGTACATCAATAATGATGGGACCCAGTAACTTTAATTCTGCCTTGTAGACTCTGTAAGTGGAGATTTACAAAATAACTAGGTTTTTAAAATTATGGAGCAGTACCTCTCTAGCTATCCTTTTCATACTCGAAACATGGACATTAATGATATATATCAGGCATATTTCGCATTCGGTAAATATTCAGCTAGTAACTGGCCTCCAGCTGAGGAGCTAATTTCAGAATGGAATACTTTCGTGTTTTCATTTAATTTCGGTGAAGAATTAAAGCCCATTACTACTTAAGAAGCTTCATGGTACATATATAATAATCGTGAAAACACAGCTGATCCAGCAGAATAAGATGTGAGACCAAGTAACATCAACTATGTAAATGAAAATCTCCTTGTCGTAACCTTAGAAACCACCGAATACATTTATTTTTTCAAAATTGATCCCTCAAATGCAGGTAGCATGCTCTAGTATCGATATTCGAAAGAAGGAGGAACGAACCAAGTAGTGGATTTTAGTGAAAATTAATACTTGGGTATCGCAGACAACAATGTAAATGATAACACGGAGACTCGCTTGATTAAGATTGACATAGAGGATCCTAAATTAGACTCAAATTAGCTTCTCTTGTACTTGCCGGATGCAAGGGAAATAATTGACTTTAAATTATCTAAATAGAGCAATGGCTCAGATCAGTGGTTCTTAATGTACTCAGAATCACCAGCTGCCTCGATGATTATGACATTCATAACAATTACATTTGACTCTGCTTTCGAGATAGCAACCATCACTCCATCTTCTGTGAACTTCAACCAGGCCCACTTCTTCCAAGGTGGGGGCATCTTTCTCTCCACACCCGCCACTTACTACCTGGTAGGCTTCTTCACAGGTTCCTATGTGCAGATAGGCACTGATTAGTATTATACGAGCCTTCCCTCCACAAGCTCAGCATATGTCTTCAAGGCTGATAGCAGCGTCAATTGCTTCTACCCTGAAGAATCAGCAGGGAGTATCAATGTGCTTTCGGTGGAGCCGATTATGATATAAACAGGGGAGTATTACATTTTTGCCAAAGATGCAACAGACCCCTTTGTGATTATAGCAGAAAATTCCCCCTAAACCTACGACGTTACCATTTCCAACTTTCAATGGCATGATGAACCCGTTTGCCTCAAGAAACCCCTTAACTACGAACATACGCTTTACCCCAATCAAAATATTCCCCTGGAGACAAGGGCTTGTGATGCCAAATTCTGGATGGATAGTAACTTTTATTAGACCTATACATTCCCCCACATCCACCTTTATTGCGAGTCCTAACCTTACTCAGGATCGTATGACTACTAAATAAGTGGGCTTAGCGATAATATAGACTTTGACCTGAGTAGTCTATAGATTACACTTAACAAGCATGTTTCCACTAAACAATACTATCTGGCTACACTCTCATTTATAAGCTAGCAAATCGATTCGGTCACTACCAAAGTCTGTGTATGTCCAAATATGGATCAGTTCTAGCTAAAAGTGGATAAATGGATTATTTAGCCGAGTGAAATAGCAAGTATGCTGTTTTCAGTAGAGCTCACTACTTTGGATTTAGTGGACCTTGAAGTTTAAATCGTAAATTTGCTAGTTGATCAACCATATGTATACGCGCATTCAACAAGACCTGAGTTATTAGCAAATAAAATTGATCAAGCCACTGATATCGAGCCTTTCCAGGTTACTTTTAACCTCAAGGCCAAAGGCTGTGATCAACGCACAAAAGTCTACACAATAGAAGTCACTATTGAAAAGATGTTGAAACAATGCAAATAGGGAAGTTTCTACCCCCTCATCTAAGCGGCACCCATAAATTAATACCTTGAAGCTCAAACATTTGCTATTTCTCAGAATTACATGGCAGTAGCCGGTCTCGCGTATGAGTGTGCACTGATTGCCGGGTGTAGTATGGCTGCACAGACTTAGATGCCATATGTGGCAATTTATAGTGAGACGAATATTCAGTGGGCTTAGATATACATGGGAACTTAGGGACCATACAGTGTATTGCAGCTAGGAATTGCACCTTCTGAAGCATTTGTGCTGATAATGTTCCATAGCTTGGCCCCTATGACAGGCATATCAATCATAAATCTAGCTGATGACAAGAAAATGACTGTGATCATACCCAAAAATTTTCAGTGGGGATCATTTGATATATCTTTCCGTCAGGTACTGATGACTGATGATTATGGCATCTCGTTCTTTTACTCCCTCTTCTACCCCGACACAGTCTCAACTTCAAGCGCAACTCATCATATAGAGAGTTTTACAATGGATCCTTTTTCATCATTTACTACCTTGACAAGGTCTATGTCTGTTTTCAGCCAGCCTCCAAATCTCGACCCCTCCTGCCAGATCCAAACTGTCTCACAAACAAGCACTTATAACTTTGCCCTAGCCCAATGCCGGAGCAGCTTCAAGCTTTAGCTAATGGAAATTAACCACAGTAATATGAAACTGATGCATTTTTTATTCAAGGTGCCTGCAATTAAGAGACATTTCATGGATGTTTACGAGGATAAATAAGGAGTTATAAGTATTCTAATGGTTGCAGTAAAACAAAATGCTTTCAAATTGGCGCTAGTGGGGTACGATGGTGCAACTTTCACACCTTAAGTATTTACGACTGATAGGGATGATACGGTATATTATCTCAAAGATGTAAAGCTTGTAAAGCAAAATGAAGCCTTTGTTCTTGCTTATCGAGCTTCATAATTCCAAATTCTCAGGTACATCTTAAGTAGCAGCAACCCAGTTGGCTATGCTATCGAACAGTCTTTCCTTCTGAATCCACCTAGCCAAATAATCATGTCGAAGCTAAGTGCCAAGGACCCGTACACCTTCTTCTAGCTTTCCTTATCATCTTATCAAACTTCAACGAGCCAGTTTCTTGGAGAGGTGAATCCATTAAATCGCGGCTTTCATGATACGATATTCGGACTATACTCATCTGCGAATACAAAATCGTGTCTTGTGATGACATATTAGTGTAAGGATGATGGTGAGAGCATTAATACGGAAGTTGACAGCAGTGTAAGTACAATGAATATTCCTGGAGAGCAAGGGGATGTCAATTATGGAACAGATTTGTAAGGAGTTTGGAAGCATGGGGATATTGAACTATTATACATGGCCACTGACAAAGTCTTCACATGCAGTATGAGGAAGCCTCCTTTCGTTACTTCCATCACCACCCAACACCATACCGATCTTACTCTTTCCTTCTAGGAGAACACAAATTACTTCATTCCCTTCACGCAATTCACCCTTATATCCTCGGATGGTTCTTTTCATTGCGAAGATGGAATATTGGCGAGTAGTTACATCGTAAAAGATGAGCTTGGGGTTGAATCTACTTTGTTCACAGTTGACTTATCAATAGGAAAGCTAATTGCCCGCTCGCCTTCTCTAGGGGTCTACCCGATCCAAATAATTGGCTACAACTCAGATAAATCCTTGCAAGTTTCACAGATTATCACAATAGCATTTGCCTCAAGCCCAGTGTCCATGACCTACCAAAACCTAGGACCGCCTGCCTTTTCAAGCGAAATCATTGGTTACTACTTCTATACCCGTGGTTAACGCGTTGCTATTAAATTGCCTGAGTTGGCCGATCCCGATAATGATGTGATAGAAGGCACTTACGGGTTAGTCAGTCACAGTATATCGTATCAGGTATCGCTATCAATGGACATGCAAACGTTGGCATTAGACCCTAATGATAATGGAGAAGTTGAAAGGGAGGGGCATTTCAAAGTGCAACTTAAATTCGCAGATAAAAACAGTGAGATGGTAATGTAGAAGGAGTATACGCTGTACTTTGCTGAAAAAGTACCACTTACCTTATCTAAAGAATTTCCATGCGATAAAGAACCTGTACCGATTATCTATAGCTGCTCAAATTCTTAGGGGAATGTTGAGATGAACGTCGTTGAAGCAGGGAGCAAGTACATAGGAGTGGGTGGGAGTGCTCAAGCTGGCTGCTTCTCTGGATAGTCTTTAGACTAATAGCCAGTCATATTCCTTCACGATTCAATCAGTTTCATTAAAATCTGGGGTGTTTATGCCACGCTGTCAAATGCTGATACAGTTGTAGAACTTGCTCTCAATTCTGATGATACTATGCTTGCAGTCCTTATCAGCTTTAGTCCCTTTCTCAATTTAGTTATAATAGACACTGCAACTGCCACTCTGATCTCTCTCCAACATAGTGTATAAATCCACAAAAATACCGCTATCACGAGATAAAAGCACCTAACCTTCACACCCCTCTCTTCAAAGCTATACTTTGGATATACATCAAAAGAATAGGCGGCCCATATACTTTAGGTATCGCAATTAAGCGATCCATAGGAGAGCTTTGGAATAGTGGTGGAACCATTTTAGTCGGAATACTGGGGGATGGATGCTACTGTGGATGGCACTACTGAGGGTATTTTGCAAGTACATTAAACAGGGGATAAGTTGAAGGTCATTGCTTTCCTGAACATGCAATTATAGCCCTTTTAAGTGCTCTCTATAGATTACTCACCTCTATCAGAATCCTAAGAAGTTTGCCTGCTCCTCTCAGCGACTGCCGGCTAAGCAGTCCTTGCTTTTATTCGCACCTTCTCAACCCCCACTGTCCCCCGTCTTTTCCTTTACAAAATCTCCTACACCTCTACTTTCGAGTTCACAAATTCAGTGGAAGCCTCCGTCCTTCGCTTTACCACTTTCAGAGGCTTGCCAGTCCTGTTAGATTTATAGGTAGGCTCAAAGCTAAGCATATTAGTGCAAGATTATTACTTTGGCTATAGCAGGGTTTACTTAATGTAGGAAGATGTAACAAAGGTCATTGGCACGCAGGCATTCACGTATGTGGTGAAGACGGTTGACCCGATGATACAAATATCACCTATTGTTTCAGGGGTGTTAAATGGGGAGTCATACTTGACACTTAGTAATGAGAAAGATATAATCATAAATAATGGAGAAGATAGTCAATTACTTGTAATCAAAAAGTAAATTGGCTTTTTGAACAGTGGAACAGCTGATGAACTTATGTATTCAGCGACTTGGAATCCCAATGCGATTATTCTCACATTTAATTAGGTGTAAACAAGCTTTTAAGCTGCTATAAGCTATTATGGCGCCTCAGTATTGGACAGTAGTGAGTTTTTTAGTGGTGATAATTCCATGAGCTTAACGGAGTTTATAATTGCTCAAATGAAGGTGAATGACCTAAGAGGAGTTTATGAGAGACAAAAATCTGAGTACATTTATGAGGAAGGGCAAGAACTCACTTTCAAGTGTGGCATGGAAACCGTTATAGTTTTAAAAGAACCAGAATTTCTTTCTCACACAAGTTGTCCAGCCAGTTTTGCCTACAAACTTAGTGGATACCCAGCTTGTGCTCACTTTGTCCCAGCGACAAGAGAACTCATTGTCACTTAAGCCTGCTCGTCATATGTATTCACCTAACTTTTGCTCTCAATCAGCCTACAGAATGAGGATCCCTAGTTTTACTACCTCAATTTTTCCCTCTATTGCAACCTTGGCCCCCCCAATCTTCAACGACTCGCTCCCAAGCAGTTTGTACCTCTTTGCTGGGCAATCATACACTCTTACTCTTCCTCCAATTTATGAGCCAGACAATGAAGATTACACAGTATCTATCTTTCTATAAAGCAATCCCTTCCTTGCTGCCACCTTCTCACATGATAAATCTATCGTAAAGTTCAAAGCAGCGGAGGAGTCACTTACTCTGTAATTAGTCAAATAATTGGTCTATATTAGATTGACAGATTAAAATCAAGGGAACTCGCAAACATCTGTTTATCAAATTGAAGTCACGGTGGATTTTAGCATCAAGGAATTTGTTCATCAGGGAAAGATTAAACCTGAAGTCCATTTGATTGCAGATAATGACACAAAGGGCGTGTAAGAGGAGGAGTATAAGGTGTAAGTACTTATTGTTGATGCTAACAATACTTCCTCTATCAAGCTGCTGACATTGAAAGAGTTCTATGACTACAATTAAATGGTGCTCTAGAAATTTGGAAAATAGGTCCAGGAAATTCCCATATCTTACAAATTGATCAAGCTCACTCCAACAGGTGTATTGTCAATAAGACTTAGCTTTAAGAATGAATTTCTGATGAAGTTGTTCACTAACACTATACAAATCTCTATTGAAAGGGATAATGATAAGTAGTTAGTTCCAGTTGAAACAATATCTTCATCCTCTGACCTCCTGAAACTTCAGCTACTCTATGATGATCCTAAATCACTCTCTAATTATCAAGAGCAAGATACACTAAAGGTATTCCTCACAAAATCTACCTTCCTCTTCTTCAGTAACCTCAACCTATCTCTCATAATCCCACAGAGCAAGTCAATAGTGATACCGTAGTTCATCTCTGAAGGTAATCAAATCATCCACACATCAATTATATAGATTTGATCTAAAAATTAAGCAGCTTTGATTTGATTTTCAGCATCACATCCCTGGCCATGGTTTCGGGAAACACAATTGTCAACATACTTATGTAAGTACTTCAAAAGCTATATTGTTTAGTTCGGGTGCTATGGCCCAGCTATGGGGCATGCTCAATAGTTTGGCTTTGCTTACAATGCTGTCATTAATCTCAGTAAACATACCAGGTATTGCAAGGTATATAAGCAGAAGCCTCGTTGCCTTCTCGTAGTTGGATATTTTCCCAACCAGTGTTTTCCTTTAAGAATCATTAGGATTAAAATTTACAGTAATTGGAGAAAATAGCGAAGACCCAGATAACGATCCTCTCACAAGTGAGTTGGCCGATTTAGGATTTGGATCAAGAAGCACGTCCATAAATATGGGATCCACTTTGGTGTATCTTGTTGGGATAGGACTGGCATTCGCTGCTTTGGGTTTATTTTAGATTTTCTCATGGAGAATACCTGCAATCAAAAGCTTCTACTAAAAGATACACTCACTGATTGTATGGGGAGCAGTGCTACGCTTTTTGCAACAGCAATACCTCACCCTCTATCTTTCATCCTTGATTAAATTGTATTCTCTTACCCTCAATAGTCCAGGGGATATCTTTGACATAGTACTCACAGTACCTATATTTATAGTTTGCTCTATTTACCCCATTTGGTCTATCGTGCACGTGATTAGAAACTTCAACAAGCCTAATATAGAGACAACTTAAAATCTCATTGAAAATCTTAAAATTAAATCTCTTGCGCAGGCCCTTTGCACGACCCTTGAAACTATGAAATAACCTCAATCTATTTCATCTCAGTATTATACCAAGCCTACCTTCTATTCTTTAAGCCCTATCTCGCTAATTCTCAAAACAATATGTCTCTTTTCAATGAAAGTCTTGTTACTTTGTACCTTCTCGCAATGGTCACACTGACTGACTATCAAGCAGACTAGTAGGTTAAATTTTATTCAAGCTGGATACTTATCGCCATTTAAGGGTTAGGTCTCGTTGTTAATATGACACTCATTTTGCACGCAACTACTGTACAGGCTGTCAAAGTGATACGCAAGAAATGCCGAGGGAAATAGTAAAGTGCAATATAAAAAAGCAAATATCTCTAGAATAAATTAGTGGATGTAAAATCTGTTCGAACAAAAGATCTTATTCACGAATCGACTCATGTGTTGAAATCACAGTCCTCTAATATGACAGATGATTCACTCGTTGCTAATTCATTCATTCCAAGGGGAATGTCAGTCCTCAAGCCGAGGAAACAGATACCTTCATTGAATAGTTAAGCATTCCAGTAGAGTTATGATTTTGAAAGCAAAGAAATCTTTCCATCTAATCAAAATGCGATCAATGAAGGCGTTTATCAAGAGAAAGAATCTGTTTTTAAAAATAGAAGGGGAATACGAATTGGAGAGGCAAATGAATTGGCTCAAGAGATAGGAGTGGTACCGAAGAGGAAGGCCAAGAAAAATAGGTATTTGTGACTAAAGTCCGAAATTTAATAATTTCTTTGCTGACAAATGTGAGATAAGGCCAAATGAATATAAGTTATCATATAATTTTAATATTTTTGTCTTCAGCACCCTCAAAAGACGTGGGGTTTTGGGGTTTTGGGG
>RRYP01000008.1:0-16519 GCA_006369765.1 Halteria grandinella
CCCCAAAACCCCAAAACCCCGTTTGAATGGATGGAGAGGAGAGTGAATTATGTGTTTTTGAAAAAGTAGGATCTCTTGATCCTCAGTAGTCACACCAAGAAGTGCGCTTAATCTTTGGTTATCATCTCATACCGACTGAGGGTGCTATGAATGAGCTGTTGGACTTGTACGCGCTTGAAGTCTCGTACGTGTCATTCCTCATCTAGCTTCCCCCCTAGAATTGAATATTCAGGGTGCTCCCCAATTGTTGCTTTTGCTTGCTGAGCTGCTGTCTCACCTTCTCCTCAAGGACCTGTATCTTCTGGAGTATGTCAGTGAGTAGCTTAAGTTGCTGCTCTTTGCTGACAGTGGGCTCTTCGGAGACGCCCTCAATCGTATCATGGCGGGAAGTGGCATTGCCAGAGTTGAACTTAAGCTTTGAGGTAATCTGCTGTTCCTTCTTGCGCATGACAAGCGCATAGTACTCAGTCCTCTTCTCTATCTTGCCCCCCTAGTACTTGTACTTATCTATGGGCTTCTGTGATGCGAGTATCTACACCTTGACAGCATTGGCCCTCTCTTCCTTCGCGCGCTTGACCCTCTCTTCTTCCTCTCTCTCTAGCCGCTCTTTCTCTTCTTCAGCCTTGGCCTCCTCTTGCTCCTTCCTAAACAGCTCCTCTGCATTCTTGAGCTTAAGCGTCATCTGCTCTTGCATCATTGTGAGTTGGCGGTGTCTCTCCTAACTCAACGCTGAATCCAGCTGCTCGTTAACCTTCTCCAAATCCTTTTTAAGCTGGTTAATCATGTCTCCACTCTGCTTGGCTGCATCTTGGCGCTTTTTGCGTTGCAAGAGGGCTTTGTCCTTTTTGGACTGCTCCATGGCCAGGCGCTGGTTTTCGCGGTTCATGAGTTCCATACGGGCCTGCTGTTCTGAGATTTCTTTGTGGAGCGCGGCTTCCTTTTCGGCAAGCTCTTCTTCTCTCCTTTGCTTCTCAATCTCCTGCTCCTTCTTGAACTCGCCCAGCTCCCTCTCTTCCTCCTCATGCAGCTCCCTGATCAGCTCCTTCATGCCACTATCGTCAGGAATGTGCGTCTCCATGATTTCCTTCTTCTCTTTCATCTGCTCCTCCTTGAGCCACTGCGTCTTCTGCACCTCCTGGTTAAACAGTCTCTCGCTCAGGCTACGGTCTATGGCTTGCTCACGGCGCTTGAACTCGTATTCTAGCTCTTGGAGGGCTTTCTGCTCTTTAGAGGCGATTGCCTCTCTCATTGCAGCAGCTTGCTTTCTAAGTGCTTGATCAGCAACGCTGTCACTGGTTGCCTTGGTCTCAATTTCGATGACCACCTCAAGCGAGTCCTTGCTCTCCTTCAATATAAGCCCCTGCAAGTGCATCTTGTGTTCAATCAGGTGGAATATCTCTTCCTGCAGTTCCTTGCACTTTTGCTCCAGCAATTTGGCAAGGAGGTCCTCTAGCTCTGCCTCGTGCTTAACATCTAGGGCACGCTGGATTGCGAAGGGGAGTTCTTGGGCGGGGACCGTAAGTTTCATTTGGTTTATGGTTTCTTCAAGGGCCTTTCTATCGCGCTCCCTCTTGGCTCCGGTGTCAGCGGCAGTCTTAGTTATCTCAGTCTCCAGCTTCATCTCCTGAGTTTGCCTCTATTTCATCGCGTGTTGCTTCTCAGCGAGTTCGGCACGCTTCTTCCTTCTTGCGGCGAGTTTCTTCTGGAGTTCGCTGTCTTGGGAATCGGCCTCTTCTTTCAATTTACGGGCAACGATTCCTTCAACATCGGCAAGTTGCTAGAGGAGGCGTTACTTGTCTTCCTCACTGGTGCAGGATTCGAGCTGCTTCTGAAGCTCATCTTTCTTAGAGAGTGCCTCGGTGATCTCACCCTTAGCCTGTTGCTTAGCAAGCTCGACCTCTTTATCCATGTCGCGGGTGGTATTCTTGATTTCACGCTCCATATTCTCCTGCTCAATAGTGTGCTGGTGCATTTTACGCTCTATGGTGTTTAGAACGCCATCTTTCAGCTTGGCTAGGAGATCCTTTTTGGATTGCTTCATGATGGTATCGATGTTGGACTGCTCTTCCGTTTACTGGGCTGTAGCCTGCTTGAGTCTCTCGACTTGGGTTTCAATGGCCTGGTTACCACCCTCTTCGCACTTGATCATGGTTTGTAGCTCTTCAACCTGCTTTCTTTCCCTCTCAGTCTACTATTCAAACTATGCTTGCGCAGCCTTAATGGCATCAGCCTTATCCTTTTCGATCTAAGCGCGCTTCTGGCCTCTTCGGTTCTTCAGTACCTTCTCGAGTTCGGCCTCTTGCTTTGCCCTCTCTTTCTCGAGTTCCTGGTCAACACGCTTTGACGCCTGGGTATACCCATCAAGTACTTTGCCGAAATCGCGAGTGTTCTTAGCATCCCTAAGTTAGTCTTCATAGCTTGCCAGCTTTTCAATCTTGGCCCTTTCCAGATCGTCTTCAATCTGAGTTTTCCTATCGACGCGCTCTTTTTGTATCTCTTCCTCAGCCTTGCTGAGCTCTTCCACGGCTTTTTGTTCGATTTCCTCTTTCTTGGCTTCGAACTCTCTTTGCTTGACCTCGATGTACTTCTCCTATCCCTTGAGCTTATCTTGCATTTTTCTTCGTCGATTAGCACGTTCCTCTAATTTGCGCCTGAGTAACGCTTCCTGGTCTTATTCGTCTCTCTGGAGAACTTCGTCGATTTTGGATAGGTTGTCATCGAGCTGGCTCATGAACTGCTCCTACTCTTCCCTCAATAGTGGGACTCCAGCTCTCTGCATGCGCATCATCATCTCGCGCTTCTTCTTATCCGAGTCCTTCTCAAGCTCTTCAAACACCTTCTCCCTCTGCACATTCATGGTAGCCTATTGCTACTGTGCTTAGTCCTCAAGTTGCTTCTCGAAGATCTCCTATCTGGCAATGCGCTCTTGGTCTTCCTTGAGTTTCAACTCGGTTGAACGCTTTTCACGCTCTTGACGCTCAATGTCTTCCTTTTCGGCATCTGCGCCGATGCCGCCGTCTTCGTCGTCGTCACCAGTGCCCTGGAGTTGGCGCCTGTTCTCGTTGATAAGGAGCTTAATTTTCATGATTTGATCAATAAGCTTGGTATTGGCGACAAGTGGGTCTTCTTTTTCACCTGGGGGCAAGCCTTCAAGGTTGCCATCATCTTCCCCAAGTTATACATCACCAGGTTGCTTGACTCCAAAGAGTTACCTGATTTCTTGCATGTGCTTGTTCAGCTTATCCTTCAGGCGCTCCACTTGCTCAATCTCAAGTATACGCTTCTTATCGTCCTTCTCTTTCTTCTTGCGCTCCTTATCTTCCTTATCTTAGATGCGCTTTGCCTTTTATTGCTCGCGTGTGCGGATTACATCCTTACCCTGGTTTAGGACGTAGAAAGATTGGGAATCAGCATTAAGGGAGATTAGGGCATCTGGATCGTCAACATCGTCAACTTTCACGAGCTCGTAATGCTTCTTCTGGTACATGATGTTGTTACCCTTAGCAGCCTCTGTCTTCCAACTCTTGCGGTAAACATAGCCCATGACAAAGATAGTCATGATAATCAGGAACATAAAGGCTGCTACACTTCCAATGAAGAAGCCCCAGTCAGGCTCGTAGACAATATTCTTTTGCAATGCTATACCCATCTTAAGGAGATTTGCTTGTGTCATGGATGCATAAGTAGTGTTTGATGGGCACTATTATGAACGAGGCATAATAGATACAACTGTCAGCTTTGCTGTATTGTTGGAGTCAGAGAACACGAAGACTCCTGATTCATCGAATGTGAAGACGAATTGGCTGATGCTTGAAGTTCCATTCTTTAGAGCCTTCTCAAGGTTGAGGAACTTGGAGAAGTCAAAGGCTGGGTTTGTGTTCAATAAGGAGTCTTTCTGATACACTGGATAGTTGTACTTGGAAAGGTTCTCAAATAGCAAGGCGCTTCCAATTGACATGCACACAACAGGGTTTGTGATGGCAGTACTTGCAGTGCTTGTTGATTACAGGAAACGACGTTCCTATTCTCTAAGTCTTCTTGACGACCCACTGACTGATGTTGGCAAGGTATATGCAGCCTTGAAATCTCCAGTTAAAGGATCCTTGCCTAGAGACTGTAGTTGGCACTGAGACTGATCAGTCTATGAGCACTTGAGGTCACCCATGGTATTGTTCACGCTAAAGGAATTGTTAAAGAAAGACTATACTTACGAGTTGACAACAGTTGTGGATTTGGTAACTGGGTCATATACTTAGATTTTTCCATCAGAAGTATAAGAAACTTTCTTCACCTTGGCCCTGCATGCCTCGTTACATATGTCATCAACACTCACAGCGCTGTCGCATTAGCACACACCAAGGCCGCTCTAAATCGTTCCGGTTCCATTGTTGCACTCCTTGCTGCAGTCGGTGGCGCTCTTACAGTTTCCATATAGATCGGTCTCTTGTGTGCCAGAGCACCTCTGATAGATTTTAGAGTCGCAATCTACGCTGCTGTCGCTATTAGTTGACGATGAATCGGTGGACTCGTAGCCTGGCTTGCAAACACAGGATTGCGTATCTTTCAAGTAGATTCTATTCAGTCCTATGCATTCGCAGGAATCCTTGCCTTCTTGGGCGCGGGAGGAGCCACCGCATTTCTTGCAAGATGTAAGGCCAATAGAATCGCCATAAGTACCCGAGGGGCATTTTAGGCACATGGATACATCGGAGCCACCTTTTTTGTCATTGTAGGTACCCTTTGGACAGGGTGTGGGTGAAAGGGAACCCTCCTTACAATAGAAGCCAGTTGGGCAAATGTAGCCCTTATCCTTCACTGAATCGGCCGGGGTGGATGATGAAGTGTTTCCAAGACACACATAGCCCTTGGGGCATAGCTTGCATTCATTCATTCCTGCCGTGGAGTAATAGCCTGCAGAGCATGTTTCACAAGCTATTGTAACATTTGCATTACTTGATATACTAGAGCCAAAAGTACCACCAGGGCAGCTTATCTAGCTAGTTGAATTAGCTGGGCAGTAAGTACCATTTGCGCATTTGACATAACTATCCCTCCCACTTTGTGGACAGTAGAAGGCCGCAGGGCAACTGAGCTGAGAGCCTGTTCCTGTCGGGCAGTAGTGCCCCGCCTCACAAGACTTGGGGGAGTATGATTTGGCAGGGCATTGGGTGCCGTTTTTGCAGACTAAGGGGTTGATGGAGCCAGCTTCACAGTAGCTTCCAGCTTCGCAAGGTTTGCAATCTGAAAGTGAATCCTAACCTTGATAAGGGTTGTATGTTCCAATTGGGCAAGGTCTAGGCTCAGATAGGGTTGTTGAATTGGGACAATAGAAACCTGGGGGGCATGCATAAGGAAGGTAGCTTGAAATTCCAGTATTGTTACAATAGTACCCTGGTGGGCATTAAAGACAGTCTGAAGCGGCCTTCTTTCCCTTATCTGGATTGTATGTGTTCTTTGGGCATGGCTCTGGAAGTTTGGAGACTTGGCAGTAGTAACCTTTCGGGCATGCGTACATAACACTGCTATACTCAAGGCAGTAGAATCCGGCCTGGCATTCAATGCAATCATCCCTTGTTTTCGCACCTTTATTTATCGTTGTGTAGCCGGTTGGGCAAATGGTGGGATAGAGAGTACCCTTTGTGCAATAGTGACCAGCGGGACAGAGCTTGAAAAGATCTTGTGGAGATCCCGCTCCGTAATCACAATAGTAGCCTTCTGAGCAGGTACCCGTAATGATGCCATTCTGGCAATATTTCCCAGCAGGGCAGAATGCGCACTGGTCACTTGACTCTAACTTGGTTGTATGGCCGTATCTGCCGTTGGGGCAGACAACTGGGGCGAGTGAGTTCAAAGGACAGTAATATCCAAGAGGGCACTCTAATGGTCTGATTGAGCCAGAGGGACAGTAGTATCCAGCGATACAGTCTTAGCATTTTTAAGAGCCTTCTCTTGGCTCGTAAGTACCATCAGTGCAAGTAAGCATTTCATCTGTGCCTTCTGGGCAATAATGGCCTGGTGAGCAAATAATGCCAGTCACACCATCCATAGGTGCTGGAATAGTCGCTCCTTCAATACATAGATAGCCTGCTTTGCATTTCTTGAGTTCTATAACTAGTCTATCGATTGCGAATTCATCACAATATCTCCCCGGAGGGCATGGTAAGCAAGTCGTTTCACCTGAATTTGGCTAGTATGTGCCCTTCTCACAAGGAATTGGAGCGATAGTACCTGTTGGGCAAGTATAGCCTGCTGGGCAGAGACCTCCAGTCATAGTGGTGGAGCCGATCTCGTAATCTCTGTCATTGGGAGATTAGACACTTGAACCCTTTGCGCAATATGATGGGCTCGTGCATTGACCTGTTGGCTCTGTAGAACCAGCGAGACAGAAATGGCCTTCCTTACAAGGAATGCAATCGCTTGCACTTTGAAGTCCCTCGAATGGACTATAAGTACCAGCTGGGCAAGGCTTCTTCAAATCTGATATGCTTGTAATTTCAATAGGAGGGCAATAATGGCCAGCGGGGCAATCAGGAGGCTCTATAAGTCCTACATCATTACAATATTTTCCAGCTGGGCATCCAAGGCAGGTTGTTTATCCTTCATTTGGTTAATAGGTACCAATTGGACATTCAGTCTTCGCACCTTTCTTGCAAAAGTACCCAGCAGGACAGAATTAACCGTTCTAATTAATAGAAGGTTAAAAGGCATAACTTCCTGCATTGCATAGATACCCATCTTGGCAAATGTTCATCGTGAACTAATCATCAAGTTTGCCTTTGACATCACAGTAATAGCCTTCTTTGCATGGTTTACATCCTGAAATAGAAGTAACTCCAACTGAATCTCCATATGTACCGACAGGGCACTTTAGTGCAATTGGAGAACCCTCTGGACAATAGTATCCTTTTGCGCACTATGCAGCATTATCCCCTTGATCAGGGGTTGCTGTTTTTGCTAAAGTTTTACAGAAGTATCCAGCACTACATTTTGCAGTTGGTTCCTCAAGTCCTTCTGTCTCACAATAGTAACCTTCGCGGCATGGTGTACAGTATTGTACACTTTTTAGACCTAGTAATGGGTTGTAAGTGCCAATGGGACAATTCTTTGGTACTGCAGTCTTTGCCTCGCAGTACTTTCCTTTCGGGCAAATCTATGTGTAGCTTGTGTCAGTCTGAGAGCAATAGAAGCCCACTGGGCAATCGAGACAGTTAGATTGATACATGTAAGGTTGGTATTATCCAGATGGGCACAATGTTGGAGCCTAGCTTCCTTCCTTGCAATAATGGCCGACTGGACAGCCTGTAGTGATATCTGGTTGCAGAGGATCGGGGCAGAAGTAGCCTGCAGGGCATGCAGTTCCATAATTCTAAAGTCCTCTTTTGTTGCAGAGATAACCTGCAGGGCATTGAAGACATGCAGATGATGAAGTCCCACCTTCATTTGGATTGTATTTACCTAATGGACACGCAATAGGACTTGAAGTGCCTGCGGGACAATAGAAACCTCTTGGGCACTTTTAGCCTGAGGTGTTGTCTGTGGGTGTTGCAGTCTTTGCACCATATTTGCAATAGTATCCGGCACTACATTAATCAGTTCCTGTTGAACTTGTTAATCCAAGAGTACCGCAGAAGTACCCTGGTGCACATGGCCGAGGCTTGGAAGTGCCCTCGGGGCAATAGTATCCAATAGGGCATGCTCCATTCCCTGATGTACTCGAGGCACCGCCAGAGCAGAAAACGCCAGCAGGGCAGTTGCTAACTACTATCCCTGCAGTGGCATCGCTTGCACAGTATTTCCCAGGAAGACAGGCAATACAAGAGGCGATTGTAGATGCGTTGTAGCTCAAAGTAAAGGTGCCAGCTGGGCAGGCAATCTTTCCAACGTTGTTATAAGGGCAGTAGAAGTTTGGTACGCAGAGAGAGATTGATGTTTGAGTGCACTGATAGCCCGCAGGGCAAGCCTTGCAAGTGCTCTATCCTGCTTGATCTTGATAAGTGCCAGAGCATGGGATAGGAGCTGCAGATCCAAGGGGGCATTTATTTCCAACTGGGCAAAGTACAGCCTTGCTAGATTTACTGCCAGCTGGGCAGTAGAAGCCTGCCTCGCAATTTCCTGACTCCTATGGAAGTCCACTTCTGTCACAGTACTTTCCAGCTGTGCATGTAAGGCAATGATCTGCAATACTTGACTTAGCACTCAGTGCATTGAAAGTGCCTGCTGGGCAGGGAAGCATGGCTGAGGCACCAGCTGGGCAGACGTATCCGGGTCCACACTGGGTACCTCCATCATTTTGTAAATCTACTGGTGTCTTCTTATTGGCCTTGATCACGCAGTAATAGCCTGCATCACAGTCACCTTCGGGGGCTGCAAGAAGTGTTTTGCTACAGTATTTTCCAGGAGTGCAATCTCTTGCAAATGGTGAGCCAACAGGGCAGAACTATCCTTTCTAGCATATAGCTCCAGGGGGCTTATCAGTTGTGCTACTTCCCGAGCAGTAGTACCCAGCACTGCAAGCGCCACTCACAGCACTCAACCCGGTGCTCCCACAGTAAGACCCCGGATCGCATGGTACGCACTCTTACTACCCTGTGTATGGCTGGTATGTACCCAGTGCGCAGGGGTATTAGTTGGCACTTGTGGTTCCGGCAGGGCAACGGTAGCCAACGGGGCAAATGTTTGCAGAGTAAGAAGTTGACTTTTCTGGGCAGAAGAAGCCCGCGGGGCATTGGATGCAGGAAGACTGGTAGGGCACGGGTTGGTAGGTTCCCGCGGGACAGTTGGTGGCAAGGACACTGCCTACTGGACAGTACTAGCCAGCAGTGCAGAAATAGAGTACGGGTCTTGCTGTAACTTAACCGAGTGGGCAATAGAAACCGGCATCACAGCTTCCCTCAGGAGCTGTGAGGGCTGTGGCTGAACAGAACTTGCCTGCATCGCATAACGCGCAAGTTGTGGAGCTTCCTTGCTTGAGGGCTGATGAGTAGGTACCCTGGGGGCAAGGAATCGCATAGGGTGAGGCTGCTGGGCAGTAGAAGCCAGCCGGACAGGGGCCGAAGCGACCACTCACAGTATCGAGGGTAGTAGGGCTGCTTAAGGTGGCACCTTTAGTGCAGAAGTAGCCCTGGTCACAATTTCCAGTAGGTTCAATAAGCCCCTGACCCTGGCAGTATTTTCCAGGTAAGCATGGCTTACAATCTGCAGCCGATTTAGCATTGTATTCACTCATGAAAGTGCCAGTGTCGCATTTGGTAGGGGTCTCGGATCCTTCAGGGCAGTAGTACCCTGGGGGGCAGTCCTTGATATTGTCTATCATACCTTCCTCGTCACAGTAAAAGCCTTCCTTGCACCAGAGACAGGCTGCCTGGGCAGTGAAAGGATTGTATTTCCTCTTTGGGCATTTGGTGGCAACAGAGGCACCCGCTAAGGTGTAATAGCCGGGTGGGGCTGGCATTTGAGTTGCCACAGTTGACATTAAGGGACAATAATACCCTGCTTAGCAAGCACCCGTGGGTGTAGAGAGTGACCCACCTGAGCAGTAAGAGCCTGCATCACAGGCTTTACAATCTTACTAAGTCTTTGCAGCGGTGTATGGGTTGTAAGTGCCTGGAGGGCATGTGACTACACGCTTAGAGCCGTACTCACAGAAGCCTCCAACTGCACAAACATTACCTGTGGTTCCATCTGTGGGATTAGGTGTTGTAGCACCGGCAATGCAATAGTAGCCAGGATCACACAGTCCATCAGGACTTGTCAATCCAACCTGTGTGCAGTATGCACCTGCATTACATGCCTTACACTATGTACTCAATGATAATCCGAGGCTTCCACCATACGTACCCCTGGGGCAAGGCACAGGCACGGCGGTCCCCGCAGGGCAGTAACTCCCAGCTGGGCATATAATAGGAAGGATTTGCACTTCTGTGCAGTAATACCCGGCGGGGCATGTTTTGCAATTGCTCTACCCAGTTTGATCTTAATATGTACCCCGTGCGCATCTGATCATCTGAGACTGATGCGATCCAAGGGGGCAAATGTGCCCATAGTCACACAGATTCGCGGTGTAGTTTGAAGTGGCTTGGGAAGAGGCGAAATAGCCAGCGGGCACGTTTGTGCAGCTGAGGGCGCTTGGTGACTATGCGGCTGTTGTGTAAGTGCCCACTGGACAAGGGGTCATGCGGAGGGTTCCTGAGGGACAGTAGTAGCCGGGGAGGCAGGGCGTTTTAAGGGAGCCTGAACAGAGGTAGCCTGAGGGGCAGGTTGAGGGGGCGCGGTATTGAGTAAGGGTGAGGGCACCTGTAGCAATTGTAGTAGAGCAGTCGAACCCATTCTAGCACGGGAAGCACTAATTCGACCCTTGCGGGCTAAATGTTCCCTACGCACAGCTGACAGCCATCTTCAATCCCTCTTTGCCGCACATGCTGCCAGCGGGGCATATTTTGCAAGTGGGATTGGCACCCGAGTTATCGGATGTAAAGAGGCCAGAGACATCACCATATGTGCCAATGGGGCATACTTCGTGCACTGCCACTTGATATTCTTGACAGTATGATCCCTACGGACATGTAGTGCACTAACTCGACTAAGTCAATCCCCGTGTTTTCGAGTAGCTGCCACCCGGGCATGGGTAGTGCTGATAGTTCTCAGTGGAGGCAGGGCAGTAGTAGCCACTGGGGCACAGGAAGGTGCGGTAGCTGCCGGGGGGGCAGAAGTACCCAGCGGGGCATGCGGTGCATTCGGATGATGCAGTGAGTGAAGTGCTTGTAGAGTAAGTACCCCCGGGGCAGGGGTATTGCTTATCATGGAGGGTGCCTGAGGGACAGTAGTAGCCGGGTTGGCAAGGTTTAGACCGTATCACACCTGATGAGGAGGTGCCCATTGAGCATGCGGTCCCTGCAGGGCAGGCTGTGCATAATGATGGGCTAGTGAGTGTCCCTGCTGATGCGTCATAGGTGCCTGGGGGGCAAGGCAGCTCTTGGCCGAACTTGCTATTCAACGGAGAGAGATATCCAGCCTCGGGACTCGGCTGAGAAGCATCTGAACTGGAAGTAAGTCCGAATATAGAGCACAGTGTGTTGGCAGGGCATGCCTTGCACTGGGTGATGAACTCTATGCCGGTCACATCATTGTAGGTGCCAGGGGGGCACAGCTGGGGATAGACTGATGCGGTTGGGCAGAAGGCACCAGTTGGGCAAGTTGCGCAGGTCGTTTGCTGCTTGCTGAGCTGATAGGTACCACCCGGGCAAGGAGTCATTAGCTTCATGCCTGTATCGGCGCATTTGAAGCCTGGGAAGCAGGGGGTGGGGGAGGCTGAACCCATGGGGCAGAAATAGCCTGATGGGCAAGTCGTGCAAGCTGAGGATGATGTACTTCCGTAGTTGCTGTTGTAAGTGCCAGAAGGGCATGGGAACTCAGCCACCCTCTTCGTCCCAGCTGGACAGTAATACCCAGCTTCGCAAATACCAGCCCCCCTAGCAGAGCCCTCACAGTAGTAACCCGCCTCGCAATAGCTGCATCCCTCCTCCTTAGTCTTTGAATTGCCGTCTTTCAGAGTCCACCCCGCGGGGCACGCCCACATGCCTAGCACATTGTTGTGCTCGTCGGCTGCGTTGCACCAGTGGCCCACCGGGCATGCGTAGGTGTTGCCATCCTGGCATCTCTGGCCCGGGGCGCATGTCACGCAGCCGAAGAAGCTTTCATCAGCAATCGTGCCTGAGAGGGTGGAGTAAAAGCCACCCGGGCATCTTTGCGGTTTTAGCCAGGGGAAGAGGTATTCTTCGTTATCTTAGCCGGCGGTGCAAGTTAAGGCGGTAATGTCAGAGCGATAGCTACCCCTGGGGCATTGCTTGAAGCACTTAAACTACCCAGGGGTGTCTGTGAAGTAGCCCTCGGGGCAAGGGATGGGGTCATGATCCTATAAAGGGCAGTAGAAGCCCACTGGGCAAATGGTGCACACAGCGGAGCCGGTGGCTGAGTAGTAGCCGATTTCGCAGGGGCGCACATAGGGAACAGCGACGCTTTCTTGCTTGCACTCCCACCCAGCGCGGCATTTGAGGGCTACACCCACACCGACTGGGCTGAAATAACCGTCTTTTAGAGATTTGATGGAATCGTGATGCGGACACTCAAAGTGCTCCGGGCATTCGAAACATTTTGAATAGCCTGAAAGGGAGTAGGTGCCTGGGGGACAACGCTCCATTACTTGGAGGTGTCTCATTGGGCAGTAGAAACCCTTAGGACATGTCACACATTATGTCTGCCCTTATAAACTGAACGATCCATCAGGGCATTATGTTATCCCAGTCCCATCGAGGTTAGGACATATAAACCCAGCAGGGCATGGACTGCACACGGGTGATCCTTCAACCGAGTAGAAACCGGCACTGCACTTGACATTCCCACTTGTTTCAATAGAGTAGCAAGCATACTCAGCTGGGCAAGGTGTGCATGTGAGGGCACCCTCATCCGATATTTCCCCATACGCGCATTTTTCGAAAATGGGCTCTCCAATTTATATTATACCAGTAACTGCGGTGGCTAGGGAGCATTTTTTCCCCGCGGGGCAAGAGATGCAATGAGTAGAACCTATGAAAGAGAATTTCCCAGCCGAAGCATCACATGCAATTTTGGATGCAAGTCTTGTATCAGGGCATGCATAGCCAGCCTCGCATTTAGTGCAAGTTGTGGCATTGGCATCGCTGTAGGTGCCCAGGGGGCAAATCACAGGTGTGCTTGTGGCGGGTGTGGCACATTTGAAGCCAGCCGGACATGGCAGACACATGGTCAAGTTGCCTATGGGGCCATAGGTACCAGTGGGGCACGGGAGCACAAGTGCTGCCTGGATGGAGGGGCAGTAGTAGCCCATCGGACAGCTGTTGCAATAGGTCTTTCCCTGCTCAGTTTGGTAAGTCCCCAGGGGGCACAGGTTGGCTGTGCTTCCTGCATTCGGGCAGTAATAGCCAGCTGGGCATACGGTGCAAGAGGTTTGGTTGAAAGTTGAGGTAAAACCTGAGTCACAGGCTATGGGCAGACTGTCAGTATTGGGGCAGTAGTAGCCGCTGGGGCAATCTCTGCACACAGTCGTTCTTCCATCTTAGATCCTATATTGCCCACTGGGGCATACGTGTGAATTCTGTGTGTTCATCTGAGTGCAGGCGAATCCTGCTGCACAGTCTGTGCACTCTGATTGGCCCTCGAGGGAGTACTTGCCTTTCGGGCAGATTATTGGTTCCTTATTGATTGCAGGGCAGTAGTAGCCGGCAGGGCAAAGCACGCAAGTAGTGGCAAAGCCAAAGCTGTAGCTTCCCTCGACGCAGGGAACTGGGTAGACACTTGGGTCGGCGCAGGTATAGCCAGCTGGGCATGCGATGCAAGAGACTTGGTTTGGAAGAGATTGGTAGAATCCTGCTGGGCAGTCATACGGCACGAGTGACTTTGTGCTTGGGCAGAACTTCCCAGTAGGGCAGCTATTACACACGCTCGAACCCTGTGGAGAGTAAGTGCCACTCGGGCATTTGACGGGATCTGCAGTTTACTGAGGGCATGCATATCCAAGGGGGCAGATCGAACAGAAAGTCGATCCCGCATTTGAGTAGTAACCAGCAGCACATGCCAAGGGTGCTATATCTTTACTTGCGCAGTAGGACCCTGCAGGGCACTTAGTGCAAATGCTATCACCTAAGAGTGAGTAATAGCCAGTGGGGCACATGGTAGGTGAGACTTGGGGGGAGGGGCACTCATAGCCAGCTGGGCAGCTGCTGCAAGCAATAGATCCTATGTATGAATATTGCTCTGAAGAATCACCACTGCAAGGGGTCGGTTAGTCTGTTATAACTGGGCACTTATAACCGGCAGGGCAGAGAAGGCAGACTCCAGTTGTAGTGGCATCGGGATAGGTACCCAGAGCGCAGTATTGAGGCGCCTGGGTTGGATCTGTGCAAGTAGTGCCAACTGGACAAGTAATGCAAACACCCCCTCCAAGTACAGAGTAAGTTCCCGTGCCACAGGTCTAAGGTGTGGCACTTGAGCTTGTGCAGTACTTTCCGGCAGGGCAGAGTATGCAGGTAGTAGCACCAGCCGCTGAATACTCACTGGGGTTAGTTGCACTGCAAGCAATTGGGGCATCTGTTGTAGTTGGGCATTTTGAGCCTGCAGGACACGTGGTACATACTTTATCTCCTAAAAGAGCGTATTTGCCAGTGGTGCATGCAACTGGTGTGGCAGAGGCTGAGGCGCAAGAGTAGCCTGCTGGGCAAGTTAAGCAAGCTGTGGAGAGGGCTGGGGAATACTATTCAGCAAGTGTGCCATCGCAAGCAATCTTATCTGTCGCAGTTGAAGGGCACTTATACCCAGCTGGGCAGTTTATGCAAGTGCCGCCTCCTAATAATGAATATTGTCCGACATTGCAGGCTACAGGATCCGCGCTTCTGGTTGGACAGGCATATCCCGCGGGGCAAGTGGTGCAAGCAGTTGCACCTCCAAGGGAATATGAAGTGCCTGGGCAGGCCACCTGGGCAACGTTTGTATTTGCACAGTAATATCCTGCTAAGCAAAATGTGCAAGTCTTGTTTCCTGCAATTGCGAAGTAGCCGGTGGCGCAGGGGATCGGATCTGAGTAGGTATTGGGGCAGGAGTACCCGGCGGGGCATTGGGAACAAGTAGTGGTACCACCTAGGGAATATTGGTCTGTTCCTGAGCCAGTACAGGCTACAGGTGCGGCTGAGACTGAAGCGCATTTGGAGCCAGCTGGGCATCTGGTGCAAACTGCATCTCCCAATAGGGCATAGTAGCCAGCAGTACATGCAACTGGTGTCGCAGAAGTTGAGGCACATGATTTTCCTGCTGGGCATTGGAAGCAAGCTATTGAACCAGCTGGAGAGTATTGCTCAAGGCCTGTGCCAGAGCATGCTATGGGTAAATCAGTCTTTGTTGGGCACTTTGAGCCAGCTGGACATTGAGTGCATACTCCTGCACCTTATAGTGAATAGTAGCCACTAGCACAAGCGGTCTTAGTCGTTGCATCAGGGCATGCGTATCCTGCATCACAATTCGAGCAAGCAGTTGACCCTGCAACAGAGAACTGCTCTCCAAGTGCAAGGTTACAAAGGATTGGTGCATCTGTAGTTGTCGGGCATTTGTACCCGGCTGGGCATTGAGTGCATACACCATCTCCTAATAGTGCGTAGTATCCAGGTGTGCAAGCTACAGGGGCTGCACTTTTCGAGAGGCATGAAAAGCCAGCAGGGCAGATGCTGCAAGCTGTCGCACCAGCAAGTGAGTACTGATCTGGCTTAATGCCTGAGCAAGCAATTGCAGCTGAGGTTGTTGGGCAGTAAGAACCTGCTGGGCAAATCTTGCAGAGTCCGTCTCCAAGCAGAGCATAGTACCCAGTATCGCACGGTTAGGGATCATCCTGAGTAGAAGGGCATTAGAAGCCGGCAGGACATTTGGAGCAAGAAGTCGAGCCAGCGTATGAGAACTACTCTGAACCTGTGCCTGAGCATGCCACTGGGGATGCTGTTGTAGTTGCACATTTAAAACCAGCTGGGCATTGAGTGCACACCTTTGCTCCAAGGAGCGCGTAATATCCAGAATCGCACGGCACAGGAGTAGAACTTGAGGAGAAGCAAGCTTTGCCAGCCGGGCAGGTCGAGCATGCAGTGGATCCTGCTAATGAGTATTATTCTGCAAAAGCTCCACTACATGCCACAGGGCCTGATGAAGTTGAAGGACACTTGGAACCTGCAGGACATATGGTGCAAACCGCATCGCTCTCTAGTGCATAGTAACCTGAGCTGCATGCAACAGGTGTGTCTGTACTTGTGGGGCACTGTTTCCCGGCAGGGCAAGGATAGCATTAAGTTGAGCCGGCAGGGGAATACTGCTCGTTGACACCTCCGGAGCATAAAATCGGGTAGTCAGTAGTGGTAGGGCATTTGTAACCGGCGGGGCAAAGCGTGCAGAAGCGTGATCCTAACTCTGCGTATTTGCCAGCCACGCAATCTGTGGGCGTTGAGTCTGCAGTTGGACACTCCTTGCCTGCGGGGCAAGTGTAGCATTAGACTTGGCCAGGGGGAGAGTATTGCTCGGCGAACGACAGGTTGCATGCAACAGGAAGAGCACTTTTAGAAGGACATTTATAGCCTATAATAAATATCGTCGTATTAGATTAGAAAGAATTTCATTAAATGTGGAGTAACGTGGGTAATTGAGTCTTACCTGCGGGGCACTCTTCGCAATTGAATTTGTTGAGCAGACTGTACTTTCCATCTTCGCATTCTGTCTAACCTGTCCCATCCGATGCACATGCATAGCCAGCGGGACAAGTTGCTGCAATGGCACCGTGTCACAATTCTATGAAGAGAGTTGCGGTGGCTAGGAGAAGCCACCCTGGGTGTTTGGACCTCTTTGTTAAGGAGGCCACTGAGGTTTTCGTAATGAACATCTTTTGCTCAAAATGACGATTTAAATATATTATTAATCCCGATTGCATTCGTGATTGAGGGGTTTTGGGGTTTTGGGG
>RRYP01000009.1:0-15179 GCA_006369765.1 Halteria grandinella
CCCCAAAACCCCAAAACCCCATAAGTTTAAGAACAGCAGAGTTAATTAATATAAACAAAAATGCAATCCAAAGATTATCCAAGGCGGTTTTCTAGATCTGCCTTGATATTACTATTGTTAAGCTTATTCTTTACTCTATCTTCTGCATTAACATGTACCATTTTTTATGCCTTAATTTGTCTTAGGCGCTTGAGATGAGTACCTCGCCACCCCAACTACTTGTGTCAGTAATATATCCACCCTTCTAACCCCCTTTAGAATGTGAGGATGTGCTATACGGCTGTCTCCGCTGTGCCACAGAGACCAAGAACTCCATCGTGTTTCCTGTGTGCACACAGTGCCAAGATGGACTCTACCTATTTAGGAATATGACTTTCAGCACCAATTACCCAGATAGGTACTCTTACTGTGTGACTGACTGTAAGAGTGCGCATCAGAGCTACATGAATACGCAGAATGGCACTTGCGATTGTAAGAGATAATTCGGATTTTGAGTATGTAGGGGGCGGAGAGTACTGCAGCAATGGACACTGGCAGCACGGGTGTGAAAAGTGCCTAGGCGATCCAGTAAATACTGGCGGGAACAATTGGATCATGACAACTACAGCCTCTGAGTAGCAGAGTGCCTCTCATTTTTTTACATCAACTTTTCGTGAATGCGTTTGTAAGAAATAATCTGGATTTTAACCTCTCTAGAATGTCAGAACAATAAATGGTGCACCAAATGCATAGCCACAGACATTACCAAGTGTCAAGCCTGCCCCTCAGTCTACGCCACGACACCCTGCACTCAGGGCACAACCCAAGCAGGTGGCTACACTGATGCAAATTGTGCAGTGAAGGTTCCCTCCTAGAATCGCAATTGTGCCATGTGCAAAGATGGCTTCTATATTAAGACAGCCGGTAACACAACATCTAGCAACAACTGGGATGTCTGCGAATACTATCAGACTGTCAATAAGGAATGGTGCTCATTAGGCACACTTAATACTGCTGCATCTTGCGATGAGTGCGTGTATGGGTATAGCGTGAAAGGGAGCGGGGCTGATAAGAAATGCTACTCGTGTCAGGACAATAAGTTTTACCCTGGTGTGGTAAGATGCAACATAGATACTACAACTGGGAACCCAACTGCTTCTACTGGATGCAGAGATGGATATGCCGATTCTAATGGGAAATGCGTGTCAAACTGTGGTGTGGGTAAGTATGGAAAAGCTACATATGCAAGCAGTGGGAAGATCATTGACTCTAAGTGCTACACTTGCAATAGCAATTGCTATCAGTGTGTTGGGGGCGGTTCAAACGAATGCATCTCTTGCAAGGCAGGTTTCTACCTCTCACGAGACACAACCGTAAACACCTGGGGAAGTATGACCACTTCAGGTTCATGTGTAGCAAAGGCGGCTGCGGCTGGAGGAACGTACTATGACACCCTCTATGTCATTAACGAGAATGATAAGAATGCTGCAGATGTGCAGTCTTAGTTGGGTACTGCAGGGTCACCGTTCAACTTCCTCATTGATGGTATCGCAAAAGCTCTTGAACTAGGTGCACCCTACACTAAAGCTGAAATTACAATCCGTTTGAAGACTGGTGTGGGTGGCTTTGGCGGCCAGTACCATGAACACTGGGTCAGACCCATAACTACCGCTGAGAAAAATTACATACCATCGAAATATGACTTCCAGCAAACGACCTCCATCATTATAATGCCTGACAACGCAATTCAACAAGTTATCTACTTTAAATTGAGGGACAAGTTTACATTCAATGTTGGCGCTGGGCTTACTCTGAAGAATGTGAAGATAGATGCAGATGACTCAACCTATTATCCAGAATATCTTTCTAGTATAGATACGAATACGGCTTCTGCAAGCTCAGGCAGCTGGAAGGCACCAAAAGACCCGTAAGACAATTTTTAATTCACTAACTCTTTAGCACTGAGTAATGCCTAATGACCCAAGGCCTGGGTGCAGGCCTCTTCACCTTTGACATCAACTCACAGACCAAACTCACTACACCCCCAACACTTACCCTCGATGTAAGTACCCAATACACTCTCACATTACCCTTTAGACAGTGGAGATTACGAATGTGCAATACGAATTCAACAGTTTGATTGAGATGAATCCTTATGGAGGCCGAGTGGTTATAAAGAACTCAAAGTTCACTAATATCAATAGCTGCGGAGCGCTCATAAGGAACAAACAGGCCATACTATCGCGCACATTCACGCCAGGGACCACAGATGATTACTACACTTACTACTTAATGCGCTCCTATCAGATGCTTTATGATATGTACACCTCCAAGTACGCAACAGCAATGACAAGTCCATTCTCTGGCTGCACAGAAACCGCACCCTGTAGCTCTATAGTGCTTGACACCAACACATTCTCCTCTATCAACAAATTAGCAACACTATAAACCGCCCCTGTGACTGTGAACGCCGCAGGGAAGTTGCAGTACATGGGCATAATATTGGATTTGGACAATTTCCCTGGCTCGGTTAGTCTAACAGGCAATACTTTCACAAGTATTGGACCTAGGTATAGCACATGCACTATAGCAAGATAGATGGATACTAATCCAGTCTATTCTGCGGCAGCAGATGAGTACCCCAGCTATGGTGTGAAGGATAAGTATCAGATAAAGTCCCTCATATCACTTGTGAACCATAAGTACACAGCTGATTTTATCTCTAACACCTTCTTAAAATGCGCGGGCACGAAGGGAATAATTTACCTCGATATGAAGCATAAAACGAATGTGAGAAGGGCTTTCTTCTATTAGAATACCTTTACCCAAAACAGTGGCTACTACGAGTCAAGTGTTATCTTCATCAGGGCACGCGGCCCCGTAGAAGGTGGCTCAGTCTACACTCGGGTACCTTATGACACGGGAAATGCCAATGCACCAACAATCACAATGGGTGCAGGAGTTGATGCAGAGACACCTACCAACTACTACTGCTCTGGCTACCACTTTGAGGACAACCTATTCCAGCAAAATATTGGATGTACCATGTAGGGCGGCGGTGTGATCAAGTTTGAATGTGTGGACTATGGGGAGACTTCTTCACTTGGGAATGATAAGATAATACCTACTTCATTAACATCGGCTGTGCTTGCTAATTATCAAAAGATTAATCATGCCAATCATAACACAAGGTACGAGAGCGTAGCAAATTAACCCACAGTGGCCGGAGCAGCCATCCCAGTAGACCTAAATATGGTGACCTTCAAAAGCAACGAGTTCAACCAGAACTTCGGCACAGGTGGACTTGGCTTAGTCGATATCAAGGGTGCACCAAGAGTGCAGTTACTTTTAGAAAAGTACACAAAGAATGGAGATAGTGTCAAGGAAGCAATTGCAAGCAGCAAGCTTGGGTTGACTGTCGTTACTGAGGATGCCACTGATATGACTATACAGAATGGGTTTAACAACGCTGGGAGCAGCTATGGGGCTGCTAAATTGATGAAGAGTTTGATAAACATTGAGCGATCCTCCCAACTTGTTGTAAACGGGTTAGACATCTCTTGGAACTGGATGATAGAAAACGAATGCACCTCCCCTCGAGCCTAAGTTCTCTCCCTTAGCGATTTCTCTGGCCAACTATCTATGACTAACATCGCCATAGCAGACCAAATAGGTTACTACAACACCTTCGTCTACTCAGGCTCCGAACTCAACCTGCCCACTTCAGGCCTTACAACAATTATAAAAACAGCTAGTAGCACGCAGCTCTTCTATTTCTCCCCATCGGTTACATTCAAAAGTATCACCCTAAATGAATGGTCTGTGCAAAGGATAAACTACTATGAGAGTAGCTAGAGTGGGTGCAGTGGGTAGAGCATGATTATGAGCATACCTGGCGATTAAGCGGTTGCAAGCAGCTTTGTGATGAGTAGTGCAACGTTGTAGAGTGTGTAGGATATAAACTGCTATTAGTGCACTAGCCCTATGATAGTGGTTAATGCTGATGCGGTAGCTATTAGTAATACAAAGTTCTCAACAATTAACCCAGACTGCTACTCATCAACCGCTTCAGCCACCAACAACCCCCTGAACCCCCTTATCCTCTTCAAGCTCAAGCGCCCCTTCAAATCCGGCATGGCAGGCCCCGTTGAAATACTCACCACCCAAACCATCACCCTGTCGAATGTCCAGGTAGACACCTTCCAAGCCCAGTCATACGGGGCCAATCAGGGCAGAGTGTTTGAATTTGAGTACTTGGCGCATTCAGTGCTGGCGGATGAGAGAGTACCGAGTAGTAATCAGGTGGTTATTAGTAACTCGGCATTTTCAAATGTAAAGACGTATTCTAGTGGATAGATCATATATGCTGATATGAGTGACATGAGGATGAGCATAAGCTTATGCAGTTTTACTGGGATTACAGGGTAGGCAAGCAGTGGATAGTATGGAGGTGTCATTCAGGCAGTGACACTGGGGTAGTTGACGATAGATTAGGTTACTGCGACAAACTTCGCAGTAACTCAAACCACTTCATCAAATGGTGGAGGAGGTTTCCTTTATACGAATCAGAATCAAGTTCTTGCAATCTCCATTACAACATCAACTTTCACATGCTCCTCAACAGCCCTGACCACCACTGCCAAGAACCTTGCCAATTCCCAATCCTCCCAAAAAGGCTCGGCCATCCACTTAGATGGCTAGGGCTCCCAATACAGCCTAACTGTGAGCGATAGCACTTTCACCAATTGCTACTCCGCATATTAAGGTGGTGCACTTAGCTTGAGCTAGGCATCTTCATCAAAATTAGCGGTGACCATCAGTGGAAGCAACTTTATACAAAATTCAGCTATCAAGGGAGGGTCGATATATTGCAGGAACTGTGAGATCAACCCTTGGTCGACCAATGTATTCAACTCAAACTATGCAGATTAGGGCGGTGACATCTATGTCTGGAACCTCAAGAACACAATGAGTACAAATCCTGTAATGTTCAGCTACCACAAACACACTTTTGCAACTGGCTATTCTTATGGTGGCTCAATATATTACCTTGAGGATAACACAAGTTTGGACACCAAGTGGAATATGGTGCAGGATGTTGTAGCTGGTTCGACCAAGTCAGAGCTTACAGATAACTCTGCTATTTCAAACGATGGAGGCTTCATGTATGCAAATGTAGCAAAGTCTTTGACAATGCTGATTCAGAAGGCTATTATTACAAGCAACACTGCTGCTATCAATGGAGGATTCATTCAGTTTGAAGGCAGTGGGAGCTTGACTATTACTGTCGATTAGGCAACAGTAAGCAGTAATCTAGCCACTGCAGGGACAGGCAGTTTGGTAAGCTCTGGAAGCTCCATTGACAAGGGAACAATAACTTTCTAGGCAACTGTCATCTCTGATAATGAGGCCAAGACAGATGGAGGCCTCTTATACCTAGATGGTTCAGGAGCTAAGTCTTTAACATTTGACTCTTGCACTGTCACTAATGCAAAAGCCACATCAGGTGGCGGAGGTGTTTCTTATATGAAAGGATCTTCCACTGCTGTGATAATAAAATCTGTAGCAGACTCCACTACAAATACTTCCTTCGTCAATACCTAATCTTAAGGCTCTATGAAGGATGGAGGTGCTTTCGCAAATTATATTACGGGAGGAGGCTCATGCACTTTGACCATGTCAAGCAGTACTATGACAACTACATACACAATGGGGAAGGGAGGTATGTTCTTCTGTTCTGGGTCTGGAACATCCACGGTCTTCATTTAAGATTCTTAATTAGATGACACAAAGGCTTCAGGGACAGGCTCTTATCAGAAGTCTGGTGGAGTTTTCTACATTGCTGTGTCTGGAGCAATTAATTGGAAATCCCAAACTACAAAATTCGCTACAATTCAGGCAGATTACATCGGAGGATTTGCCTATTTGAAAGGTAGCTCAGTTACAGCTTGGATGAACACCAAAAGTGAAATCTCTTAACTATATTCAAAGTCTGGAGGAGGTTCTTTTTATCTTGAGTCTGGCAGTACAGGAACGAGCACCTTGACGTTGACAGCCTCAACTGTAACTAATACTAAAACTGATACTGTTGGAGGATTAGTTTGGGCAAAAGGAGGAACTGCACTAGTAAATATTGAGGTTCAGTCAGTAGTAACTGCTTGCACCGCTAAAACCTCAGGAGGTGTTGTTTATCTTGAGGCAACTGGCTCAAATACATTGACACTCAACGATAAGTCAGTTATAAGCGGTGGTGAGGCTACTGATTAGTACGGAGGCATCAGCTATATGCTTGGATAGGATAATTACCTGACAATAAATAACGGAGCAATTGCCTCTGGTTGTAGTGCAAAGAAAGGAGCAGGATGCTTCTACTTCGGTGGCATTGGCAAAAATGAGATAGTTGTAAATAAGGGCACTCAAATTGAATCTCAAATTTCAAGCTCTCTTTGCAATTCTACACTAGCTGGTGACTTATGCAATGGAGGAGTCTTCTACCTCGTTGGAAATAATTAGAAGTTCACTCTCGTTGGTGCGACTATTCAGAGTGTAAAATCCAAAGGTCATGGAGGGATAATCTACTCTGCGCCAAGCTCCAGTGGAGCTACCGTGAAGTTCGTAAACGTGGATAGTAGCATCTTTACCGAGTTCTACTCAGCAAAGAATGGTTCATTCATGTATGTCTCTGATACAAATGCACCTACAGTCACACTTCCCCTCTCGAACTCTCAGTTTGAGTGCAGCAAACTTGGAGGTTTCGGGCAAGAAACTGATTTATGGTGGGTCATGGCTAATCTTGCCAACGATGTCAACCCTACAACGATTGGAGGACTTTTTCACTTTTAGAAGGGTGTTAAAGGTGAGGTATTATCAAAGGGAAACGTATATGAGAAGTGCAATACAACTGTTGAGGGAGCAGTCTTCTATGCTTATCAAGATGTTTGGATCTATGATGAGCAGTCAAGGTTTCGCAGCAACGCAGGCAAGAAGGGACTACTTTTTTGTGACCACTGCACAGCCTATTTCAATTCGTCATACTTCGAGTACAACGTAGCAAGAGAGGCCTCTCTGGTGTACCTTAGAAGTGAGTATGCTCCTGGTGTTAATGTCACTTTCTACAACGCCTCAATTATGAGCGGCATCTCAGTTGGAAATGGTGGTGCCGTTTCAACATGGGGTTAGTATGATGGTTGGATCCAATTCCTTAATACATCTCTGATTCAGTAGTTCACATCTGGTGGTGACGGGGGCTTCTTTTTCATTGATAATCCGAAGATGAAGATGAACTACAGCGACACGAACTGGAATCATCTCTACGCCTATGGGAAAGGAGGCTACATCTATGGCAATAATGGAATATCTTCGACTTTTTCGGTCATGTGCAAGCTGGGAAACATCACAAGTGCCATTGATGCTGGTAACGTTGGCCCAGATGCAGGCGCAGGAGGTGCGACAATAAATGGTTGTATAATCCCTTGTGGCTCAGGCACAATCACAGAGTATTAATATGACAGTCTGCTTGCCATCGCTAAGAATAGATTCAGCATGTATCGTTACGTCAGTAAGCAAGTAGTCTCAACTGGCAACACATTCAGGAACTGCCTTGGAAAGGCCGGTGCTATCTTTAACTTGATTGACTCAGAGCTCACAGATGAAGGCTCAGTCTTTGAGAGCAACGGTGGCGTGAAGGGAGGTGTGGCTTATTGCAAGAACTGTAAAATGACCTTTAAAGGATCTAACTTCACGAACAATTTTGGCACCTATGGAGGACTCTTTTATATAGAAAACAATGGGCTTCTGAGGCTTGAAGATGTCATAATCACATAGGCAACGGCTAGTGAGAAGGGAGGTATCGTTTATGGAGAGGGTGGTCTAGAACCCTTGCCTGCCACTCCTCTTCATACCTCAGTTGAGATAAACATCGTGCAGACAGCCAATGGTGGCTTACCAGTGATCTTTGAAAACATCAAGTCCTATAAAGATGCAGGACTTGTCTACCTCAAGAATGGGAAGCTTGTTATAACTGACTCAGCTATTAAGAAGGTATCTGCTGGGGAAGATGGAGGGTTGATATACACAGAGGATGATGTTTAGGTAACAATAGTGAGATCAAACTTCTCAGCCCTGACAGCCTCCCGAGGTGGCTTCATCTACTCCACTGGTCTCTCAACTCAGACATCAACTTCCACCATTGCTTTCTAGGGTCCCCTCTATTTCACAAATATCGCTGCAATCGTCGGAGGAGGAGGCTTTTACTTCAACCATCCCAAGCTAGCTGTAGATATGAAAACCCTGGTGTATCTCTCAGACTGTCATGTATCTGCCGGGAATGGGGGTGTCTTCTTCTTAGAGAACATCAAGACGATAGATTTCAGTCCACCTTCAGGAAGCATATCTAACTATACCAATTTCTCAGTCCCCAATCCCTATTATGGGTCGTTTATGTACTCCCTCTCACGCGGAGCAAACATAGGGATCAAGAACTGCAACATTAGCTGTAGTCCATATAATCCTGATTATACTGCCGACATAGAGGATTATTTGATCCAATAGAATTCTGTCCCGAAATTTGGAGGGGCTTTTTACATTCAGGATGCCAATGTTGTAACCTCTCAAGATAGCAACTACTTCAATTGCTACCAAACCAATAAAGGATCCATCTTCTACCTTAAATCTGTCGAAGTCTCAGGTGAAACCACTTATATCACAGAACTCCAAGAAAATGGAGGTTCTCAATATTTCAACAATCAAGCCGAAATGGGTGGACTCATCTATTGCGACTCGTGCAACTTGACATTGAATGGCCTTACTAAGTCAATATTGATTACTAAAAACTATGCTAGAGAAGGTGGAGTGATATATATAAGAGACACTAGTAAAACTGTGATTGCATATACAACTTTTAAGGGGAATAAGGCCTCTATGAAGGGTGGGCTAATGTCTCTCCAGAATCCTAATACCGGCGCTTAAGGAACGATTACAATTTCCTCAAGTATTATTGACGATACTAAGGCAATCAGCGGTATAGATGAGGGTGTTGGAGGTGCTATCCATTTTGACACCATCAGGATATCTGCTTTCAACATGGAAAACGTGACAATAACAAAAGCGTATGCTGAGAAAGATGGAGGAGTATTTTACGTGTCAAAGATGAAAGGAACAATCAGTTTAATTAAGAGCAAATTCATTGAGTTCAAAGTATCCCAAACTCAACTTGGATCCTTCTTCTACTCAGGCACAGAAACAGATGTCAAGCTTTTAATATCAGAGTCCTTTATCAAGTGCAGCAATGTCTTCACAGAAGTTGAAGCAGATACCGCTGTAGAGAATAAGGTAGCATTGAGAGCTGGTGCAATATATATGGAGAGTTCAATACTTGGAATAGTTAGTGACAAAGTCGAATACTATAATTGCTATCAATGCCAAGATGGAGGCATATTTACCCTTGTCGATACGAAGCTATTTGATAGCTTTTCCAAATATGTGGGGATCCAAGCCTTATATGGAGGTGTCATGAAATGCACGAACTGTGAGTTTACCATCAAAGACTCGGTTATGGATGACAACAGAGCGCTTCAAGGAGGAATATTTCTAATCGAAAATTCAGCGAGTGGAACTGTTTAGAGGACGTCATTCATCAACACAAAGGCGCAAGTGAACGGAGGATTAATGAGCGTCATACAGTCAGGGCTGAATTCCCCAGTTGAAACGTTGATCTAGTTCCTTGACTGCCCAAATATCAAAGGTAGCAAAGCTGAAACAGGCGCAGTATTTTACCTAAATCAACCCTATATGAAGATACTTCTAAAATCAGTTACGATTCAATACCCCAAGGCGACAGTAGCAGCAGTTGCCAGGATAGACAGTGGTCTTAGCTTTTCTCTAGAAAACGTTATTATCCAAAATGTAGCCGCAACCGAATCAGCCATCCTCTACAGCCAAAGCCCCAAATTCACCCTTTCGATTGCTTCTTCCACCATAACTTGCGACACCCTATATTCTTCGGATGATTAGATTGCACCCTTGAAGAAGGAATATGTTGAGTTCAACAGTACTAACACATTTTTCATCTCTGGGGGGAGTGAGACACAAGTTAAGATAAGTAAGAGTACTTTCAGCTAGTGTGGCCCCAGGGAGGATGGAGGCATTTTCAGACTAGAGGGCAAAGTAAACTTCACAGACACTGAATCAACATACTAGGACAATTCAGCAATAGAGGGTGGTGTATGGAGTTGCTCTGGTTGCAATATAACTCTTGAAAAAACAAAGCTCTATTATAACCAGGCAAGAAGGGGTGGTGTCCTTAAGTTAGAGGCTAGTGGAAATCTGACTGTGATTTAGGGCTATTTCGAATAAAATTCAGCTTATGAGCAAGCTGGGGTGCTCTTTGTGACTACATAGTCCCTGTTTAACATTAAGAATACGGACTTTATAAAGAATTATGGAAATGTGTCTTCAACTATTGATGTCCTTGGCGGTTCCTCATCTGAGACCAATTATATCGAATCTTGTACATTCGAAAATAATCGGGCCGAGAAAAATACATTGGCTCTGAATAAGGCTAAGGCTGTTATTAGTAAGACATATTTTAGAGATAATACTGCTAATGAGAGGACTAAGAACTTATTCTTGGGTTTTGCAGAGGTTAACATAAGCGACTGCACCTTTAAGAGTCCTATTGCTAAGAACGCAGCCAATTAAGTCTTGCTGGATGATACCCTTGGTTCCTTCATCTTTGTGATCCTCGATGTAACCCTCCTGATCCAAAACAGCGTCTTTGTCAACGGTCTCTCCCGCTATGGAGGAGCCCTCTACATCTCTGGCTCATCCACAGTCTCCATAGAGTCCTCGCTCTTCTCCACTAACATGGCAGCAGTGCAGGGAGGCGCCATCTATGCGAACGGCTTCAAAGGCTTCACGATTTCTAAAAATACGCGGTTCATCAACAATTTGGCTTTGAGTCAAGGAGATGACTTCTATATGTCAAATACTGAGGAGGCATTCAGTATGGACGAGGTTACGGTGGATAACCCTTATGCTAGGAACTCCATACATGCCGAGTATGTGTAGCTCATCATGAATAAGGTCACTATCTAGAACATCAACAAGAGCAACAAGAGCGAAATGGGTGCAGCCATCTAGTGCCTCTTCTGTAGGCGCATGGTTATCACCAATTCTCTCTTCTCCAACCTAAAATCCCAAATGGGCGGTGCCATCTACCTCACAGACCAGCCAGAGAACAAACGCACCACCACATTAGACAAAACCCAGAAGTACCTCATCAAAAACACCATATTCACCTCCATCGATGCCTATGTGGGGGGGGCCCTCTACCTAGACCGCCCCCAATCAGTAGTCATCTCCGACAGCACCTTTACCCACCTACGCGCCCTAAACAAATCCGATGACTTAAAGACTGATATGCCCTTCGGTATAGGGGGCGCCATCTACTATTCCTGTGGCGCAGACGACCCCGATTGCTCACTCACCATCACTGGGAAGACTCAGTTTGTGGGCAACTTCGCGTAGATCAAGGGCGGTGCCATCCATTGGGACTACTATGAGCCAGTGTTCGGGGCGGGGGTGGAGTTTAGCGGGAATAAGGCGGGATGGTACGGGGATAGCATTAGTTGCTATGCGTAACAGCTCAAGAAGATAACGCTAGCTGAGTATAAGGGGTAGGTTGAGAGGATCAACTTTCCTATAAGTGCTGAAGAGGCTGCTGCAGAGTAGAATAGCACAAGGAGGAGACTGAGTGAAAGCAGCTAGCTGCTAACAAATACTGTAGAGCAAAGTAAGGCAAATGCTACAGGGGTTAGGAGCGGCGGAAAGATCCCTGAATTCTATGTAGCCCATGTTGACAAGTATGGCCAAATAGTAGCCGAATTTGACTCCAAGATTCGCGTAGCCATAGATGACTCAGCCATTAAGAAAGATGAAAACACCATCAGATACACTCCAATCCTTGCGGGCACCCAATAATACACTACCTATGCAGGTGTTGCTGCAATTGACGATCTCGAATTCAGTGCGGCACCTGGCTATAATTACAAACTTACTTTCTTATCTACTGGGATAGATGAGGAATTGCCATAGAATGAGGAGTTTAAGGAGTTGCTTGATACTTCTACTATAGACTTTGACTTCAATGTGACGCTAAGGGAGTGCGAGATCGGGGAGTACTTTACAGAAGTTGGAAAGTGCATCAAGTGCGATGCGGCTTAGGGGTACTCGCTGAAGCAAATGGTTGAACCAGGGGATTGCGAGGCTTGCCCATCGGACAAGGCTGAATGTTCTGGTGGCAACGATATAGGCCCCAAGCCCGGCTACTGGCGCTCCTCGAACACGAGTGACAATTTCCTCCGCTGTCCAAACCCAGACGTCTGCCTTGGCTGGGTGTCTCCGGACTACAACCCCATGGGTGCCTGTGCTAAGGGCTACTCAGGCGTGCTCTGCGCAGAGTGCGAGCCGGGTTATTCTCTCACTGGGCTTGCTAAATGCGCGAAGTGCCCCGATATGGTTTCAAACGTTATTAAACTCTCTGGAATGATGCTGCTGATAATAGGTATATTCACCTTCATGGTGCGTTCGACCCTGAACAGCGCGACGCAGCCCAAGAACACCACGAGCGTGTACATGAAGATTCTCATGAACCACTTCCAGCTGATACTGCTCGTTTCTTCGTTCAACTTCCAGTGGCCTGAGCAGCTGGAGAGCTTCTTCAAGCAGACGGGGACGGTGAGTGAGGCTGGCACGCAGGTGGTGTCTGTGGATTGCTTCTTGAACAGTAAATCATCAATCGGCCTCGACAACATCAACTACTTCTACACCTTCTTCGTCAAGCTCCTGATCTTCGCCCTGATCCCCTTCATCCTCCTTGCCGCCTCCTATGGCTTCTGGGCCCTCCGCACACTCTCCACCCACCGCTTTGAGCGTGCCAAAGCCATCTCGACCCTTGTTATATCGCTGTTCATCATCCACCCGAACATCGTGCAGTACATGTTCAACGACTTCAACTGCAAGGACATCGACGGCACGCAGAGGGTGTATGTTGATATGACCATTGTGTGCTACTAGCGGGTCCACAGCTTTTGGAGTTATACAGTGGCTATGCCCAGTATAATTGTGTGGGGGCTGGGGATACCGTTCTTTGCATTCATTCTCATGTACAGAGAGCGCACTCTCCTGCACACCTTAGACCTCAAGTAGAAATTCGGTTTCCTCTACAACGGCTATCAACTCGACATGTTCTTCTGGGAGATAGTCATCATGTATCGCAAGATAGCCATGATTTTCATCTCAGTCTTCATCCAACCGCAGGGTGTAATCACTCAGGCTATGATAGTGTTTTTACTAATGATCATCTTCCTGATAATCAACATGAAGAAGAAACCATATGTATCCATAGCTTTGAATGATTTGGAGACAATGTCACTGTTGACATCAGCTATCAGCATATATTGCGGGATATTCTTCATAACTAACATTCCCCCGGAAGATTTGGATGACCTTCCACAGTCGGTTAAGGGAGTTATAGCCCTTTCACCAGGGATGCGTCTCTCCTTTTTCTTCATGATTATACTCGCAAACCTAGTATTTTTCGGATACTGGGCATACAAAATGATAAATGAAGTCAAAAACACGCTTATCAAGAAATTTGAGAAAGGGTATCTATTGTTGTGCCTGTGTGGGGATAGGGTAAAGTTAGAGTAGCTTAAGCATCAGTAGAAGATAGATGAAGAAAATGAGCAGCTGAGAGAAGGGTACTTTAAGGCTATTGGGAAGCTAAAGGGGCTGTATAAGGATGGAAAGCTCATATTGACTCATCAAACATTAGAGAGGGCCATAGTGTATCTGAATGAGGATAGGTATTTGGAGGCATTAGGCTTGGCTAAGAGAGAGATCACTGAGAAGGATCAGAGAAGGTTCAACAGGGTAACACAGGGTGCTTAGCTTAAGGAGAATGAAAAGGCAAAAAATGCAAAGGGATATTATAGTCAGGCTTTCAGAGAGACACTTGAAGCACAGAGAGAGTAGAGGAAGCGAGCTGCATAGAAGGGAGAGATCGGAGATGCACTGGCGATTGAAGAGGAGTTCATGAGCGGAAATAAGCTCATGGGAGCAAGCTACTACACTAACGCTTACACTCTGAATGATGATGACAACACTTCAATGATGGGCCCTCCTGAGCATCATAGGAGGCCTGTCAGCAACCAATCTCTCGGTACTCACATCGGCCAAATGTCTCAAGATTACTCTAATGGAACTCTTGAAAATGTAAAGATAAAAAATCAGGAGAAGACACCACATGA
The DNA here is from genome assembly GCA_006369765.1 of Halteria grandinella. Lineage (NCBI taxonomy): Eukaryota > Ciliophora > Spirotrichea > Sporadotrichida > Halteriidae > Halteria > Halteria grandinella. Next base: position 14,289 of record RRYP01000009.1, read on the forward strand.
TGAAAATGATATCTTAGGAGCAAGTGACAGAAGCTAACTCAGGTAATAGAGACTTAAAGAGGAGCAACTAGCGAAGCTTGATAAGAGCCTAAAAGATTCGGACAAAGATGAAACCTCTGGCAACGAAGAGGAAGAGGAGAATGAAAAGCAAAAGAAGCATCTAGAAAAGCGAGGTCAGTAACCAGAAGGAGCAAACATTGGCAAAATGCTTCACAAGGGTCAACTACAATTCAAAGTGAGGGCAGCTGGCGTCAAAAAGTTACAAACGCAGCAATAGCAGCCTACTAAAGGTGGTATCAAGGCAGGCTTAGACAGGTCAAGGCAGAGAAAGCAGGAAGAATCTAAAGTTATAAAGAATAAAAATGAAGATTTAATGGATAACCCTCGCTTGATGGAGACAAAATAAAAGATGCTGTTCATCGATGCTGAAAAGATAGAGAGAGACCTGATGAAGGACATCGACATATCAGAGAAGCTGGACAGTTCAGATGAGTCGCATGATAGAAAGCATAAAGACTCTATTGATGGTGAAGGAGACTCAATTGACAATGACATCATAGGATTGAGCAACAACAAGAAAAAAGGAAACATCAGGTTCAATGCAGATGACGATCAGGAGGACAACGTGTTTTCAGATGATGATTCAGATCCCTCAGAGAGATGATGAGAGCCACCAGAAATCAGGTATAGTGATTTATAATGCCTTCAAGTGTGATTGAAGGCAGATTTAACAAACAAGAAATAAGCGTATGTGAGTTAATAATGCTATATGTTTGACTTATTACAAGGTGGGTATTCCCACCATATAATGAAAAACGAAGAAACGTAAAAACATATTTGATAATAATATTACATGCTAATCAAATCTAGCGGGGTTTTGGGGTTTTGGGG
>RRYP01000010.1:0-14791 GCA_006369765.1 Halteria grandinella
CCCCAAAACCCCAAAACCCCAAAACCCCAAGTTCTAGAAAATGATGCGGTATAATATATAATAATTAGATATTGCATTATGGCGAGTTAACAACCTATTATGCAGATGATGAGGTAGTAATCTAGAGGGCAAGCGCCTCCAGAGGTGCAGCCTCATTTCAGGAAGAAATCAAACGAAGATGACGAAGAATCAGAGGTATGGATATATTTGGAACTAAATATTTTAGGGATCCGGCTCGGAAGAGGAGAACCCAGAGTTCCAGCATGCCGAATTGCCAGAGAGGAACATGCATATCTATTGCGTCTTTGAGAAGTACGATCCCTCACTGATGAGTTTACAGGCCTAATTCAAGGTCCCATTCGTCGCTGACCCTGTCAGTCTTACTTCTGTCGGCGGCACTCTATACTTTGCCAAGATCAAGGTCTAAGGGTTTAAGAAAGAGATTAAGTATCAACTGGCAAAGATGAGAGTGATTAAAGATGGGGCAACTGAGAACAGCGTCTTTGATAGGACCAAGGATAAGAAGTTCTCAAAGCTTGACACCATCTTTGACTTCATGGATGTCAACTTCACAAGGCTCAAGCAATCCAAGAGCCTCGATAACCTTATCATATTCCTACTTGAGTAGTCAACCAACGAGGGCTATCCATTCCAAGATGCGAATATCTTCGGTGAGCTCATAGCCTATTTGAATCAAGATGGTACTGACATCAGATATAGCTCACTTCTAAAGCACGTTCACAAATTTCTACATGAGAAGAAAGATTCAGAGCAGCTCCCCAAGTTTGTGGCATACATCATCAGAGTCTTTTCATTCCTAAGCTTGAAAAAACTTGAGAAAAAGAGGGAATATTCAAGTCCAAGCTTGAGAGAATTGAGGAGACTTCCATTTGGGTTCTTTCATTCTTTACTGCTCAAAGAGTAGGATGAAGCTCTGAAGGTGCAGCTTCAATAAGGTCTTGCCAAAATATGCGCTTTGAATCCATTGATAGCTCTGGAATTCTTAGACAATAACTAAGTTGTCCTAAATCCCATTGATGTCTAAAACGATATAAACAAAATCTGCATGGCTTAACAAAGCAGCAATCAGAAAATGGATAATTCTCAACACTCTGAGAAGAACTATAGATGGATCCTTAAAGCGATTCCCGTGTGCAAAAACAACCTTAACTATGGCGACTATATAATGAAAATCATTTACGATGCATTGCTGCCAAACAGTCAAGACTTAAATGTTTTGCTCTCTTCTTTAGAGGAGCTTAGAGGCTTGATTAACTACGAATCGTTCACTATTGAAGAAAGCACTAAGAGACTATATGAAGTTTCCAAAAACACTGTGAAAGAATTCGTGAGAGACAACATCCAGAGAATCGTGCAAATAAAGGCCATGGAGAAAGTTTTGAGTACTGAGGTTTAGGCGGAAATCAAGGCTCGGTTCCTAAAAAATCATAAGCAAACGGTAGAAGAGACCGTCAAGTTGCTGCGTGATTGCAGTTATCTCATTACTCTTGAAGGACTAGCCACATATGTTGGGTTGGAAAAGTGTAATTACATATAGCACTACTTCAGAGATCTAATGCTCTATTATATGGATATTCTTAAACCTGCTAAGGATGAAAAACAGAGGACTGATTAGATACTGAAGTATCTCAGGAGTAATTTTAAGAATCTGATCATTGATGAGAGTAAGTTCGCCAAGGTAAACAAGCTTCTTTGGGAGTTCTCCAATCATGTCAATGAAAAGGTCTACAAAGACAAGTTGCCCAACTTTGACTAAGTCCAAGCCGTACAGTAATTTATCAAAATAGTGAGTGTCTCATGTTCTTCATTTAAGCTAAATGAAATCATGGAAACACTGCTATTAGTCAGCTAAGAGAGCTCGAAGGAACAGATTCTTATCCTCACTGTGTAATCATGTCATTCAATTTTGGAGCGAAATGGGCTCAATCACAATATCTGCAAGGAGTTGCTTTGCTTTCTTACTGTTGATAGTGCTGGGAAGTTGAAGATAAAGAATCCCAATTTCAAAGTGCTTGTGGACTTCGTGCTGGACTATGTGGCAAAGAACAAAGATATTTAAACAAACCTATTTGATGACGAACTCTTTGAAATGATCATAAGGATTGAGAATGGAACTAATTAGCTAATACCGAGGCTTTTGAAATCTGTTCAGGATTTCATACAGAAGATCAATTACAATGAGATCACATTGAGCGAAATAACTTCCAATATAGTAAACAAAAAGCCCTTTTTCGAGAAGATGATCAAAGCCAATGATCCCCAATATAAAATTCTCGAGAAAGAATTCCAGCTCAAGCAAAGCCTAGCGGACTTTAATCGAGTCAGGGAGATGCACTAGACTTTTGTTTAATAGGCCAGCAACTTTTACCTTTCTGTGAGGGTTTAGCATTATCAAGACGAGCTGAATATGATTAAGAGCAACTATGATAAGATTACCATTAAGGAAGCCATAGATTTAAGGTAAAAAGCTGAAGAGAGCAAATAGCAAGGCACTACGCTCAAGAAGATGCCTCGCTGGGACTTGTCAAACAAGAAATTTCTTACATTAGAGACGTTTTTCCATTTCAAGCACTCTGAAATTTTCCCTCGACTATTCAAGTTAATGGATACTCTTCCTCAATAGCCAGCAAAGAAAAGGTAAACAATGGCGGCTTCAGCTTTAATTAACGTCAATTCAAATGAGATTTCCATTGAAGAATTTGATTCATTGTGCCACACCAAGCTAATTAATGGGTCTCTTAATGACTTTATCATTAAGCTCAAATAATACCCAGATCAAGATCCATTAAGTCAAGAATATCTGGAGACTTACTGGAGTAATCTATAAGATGAGCAAGCATCAAAAGAAATCGACCTTATTGAGCAATATCATGAGAGGCTCTTAGAGGTATAAGTACATTTCAAGCCCTAATTGAAGGCTGACTTGAGAGGATACTGCAATCTTGATGACTATTTTAAAAAGGCACAGACGCTCTAAGCACTCAAAAACTTCTCAGCTGATACTCAATCTGGACTGTACGAAGAGAGATTCAATAAGCTAGAAATGTTTGTAAAATTTGTTGAGGCTATCCAGGATAAGGAAACCACTAATCTCAAGGTAATCGCTTTTGAGATTGGCCAAGTTGTCGAAATATTTAAAGAGCTGGCTCAAGGATCTCAAATACAATGGGAAATTCTTCAGATTCTTCAACAGTCTAGAGACCTTTATACTTTTTGCAACACTTGCCAAGAGGAAAACTTTGAGGCGTTTATCGAAATGCTAGATGATGAATCTAACATCACAAGTGAAACCCTTCAGACGATGAACTTTGTTTCTAAATACTTTAGGGATCTAAAGTCAGAGTTAGAAAAGCTTGCTGCTGAATTGAGCTTCTCTGAGTTACTAATAGTGTTCACCACTAGCGTATAAAGACAAGCTATTATAGATCCTCAATTCATAGAGAAGATCCACATTTGCAATGCTAATTAATTAGGCTTGAGGGAATTGGTAGATAGGAATACTAATAAGAGCGAGAACACCTTGAAAATCATCAATTAATGCTTTGAAGACAGCACTATTATTTGGTATCAGATCGGATCGACATATCAATATGACTTTAAAATAGAGTATAAAGCGGTAGAGAGCATCTAAGACTAAATCATTACTGATATAAGAAGTCAAAATTCAGAATAGCTCATGCAGCATTCCAGTAGAGCCCACTTGTTAATTCACTCAAGAAAGACAGATCAATCATAAAGGGAAGTGATTGAAAAGAATGTGATTGCATTCACGTAAATACTTTCTTTATGCAATGAAGTTGCTAAAGTCTTTTCACAACTACAGCTGTTTGGTAAAGAAATTTCATTGGCAGAGATTAACTAGCGTATCTCAATTTCTCATGATATTATCATAGATACCCTTGAGAAAAAAGGTTTACTAATTGAAAAATTTGAAAGAATTAGTGAGGAACTCTCTAGTTGGTAAAGTGAACTCCTAGCAGAGAGAAAGAAATACTACTTTCTCACATATGTACCAAATAATATTATCTTTCAACTAATGAATCTCAGATAGTTAGGTAAACAAACGATCGGCACTCACATCTTACGTATGTTCAAAGATCTCAAAATGATTAACGAGCGGATTCAAGAAATTGACCTTGAATAAGCTTAAGAAGATGATCTATTCGACAAGTTGCACAAGCTATGCACTCAACATATGATCGATGAACTTAAGTAAAGATAGCAAAAATTGGCAATCCTCTTTGACTAGAAGAAACTTGTAAAGTATCTTGCATCTTCAACGAGAGCAGTTTTCAAATATGTCAGCGAAGATGTGACACTCACAAAAGCTATTATGACAGTTTGTTGTTCTTCATAGCTGATACCTTCAACAAAGGATGTAATATTTTGCAACGACTAGACATCCATAACTAACTTGCAGGCCTTTATCATGAGAGCTATGCTCTTCGAGCAAAAGCTGAGAGAATATCGCCAGTAAATGGGTGGTTCAGTCGAAGCTGTCCCTATAATTGATAGAGCTTTTGTAATAGCAAATTTCTAGAGACTTTCGATCTAAAAACAAAGCGAGATCTACCAATTCATCAAAACCCAAGAAAACTAGAATTAAAATATCAAATTCAGCCTCTATATTCTTTCAGTAAGCAAGGACATCAAGACGGCTCCTTTAATTGAAGAGGTGAGAATACAAAATCAGCCATTCCAGCAATACATGAATGAAGATGTGATGAAAAAAATCTTTGATAACATCTACAAGAATGTGCATGTTTACCTCAGTGTTTATTGCGGTCTAGGCAAAACAAGATCAATATAGGAGAGTATTAGTAATGATAAAACCTGCAACTCTTATAGAAGGATCCCAATATATGGAGACCTGAATAGAGAGAAAATGATACAGAGACATTAGGATAAGCTCTTTGAGGTGAGAAATGGTGCTTACTATCCAATGAATGAAGGAACGACTGCCGTTCATTATGATATTTACCCTACAGACTTTGATAATAGAGATCTCAATGTGCTAATGTTCGAAGTAATGATCCTTGGCTCTATAAGTGACAGCAGTGGCAATCCTTTCTATCTGCCAGCTAATTTGAATTTCTACGTTGAATTAAGTCACATGATGAATGAAAAGTTCGTGTACCTAATTTTTTCTCAGTTCCAAAATGCTTCCCTGAAATGGAATCTATTTAATATCAAGGTTGGGAAAACATACGATGACAAATATCAAAGAGTATGCAAGTATATTTAATAACTTGAACTGAGCGAGAAGAAGCACAAACATTATTAGTTCTTAGCAGAAGACAAGAGTATTTTTCCTGTTGATAAGTGCTTAGACATTTTGAATAGAAAAATCATTGCATAGAGATTAAAAGAGCCCAACTACTATTACATTGAGAATTTCGTTAACTTTATGAACGATCAGCTAGTGAAGCTCGAAGAAAGCACTTATTTCCAAAGGGAGCACCTTATCTCTCAAATGCATGGGGGAGGCTTATTCAGTGACTCTAAGGAAGACAATGCGAAGCTTCTGCATAGAGATATCGTAAAAAATCTCTTCGAACTCACCCTCAGGATTTCAATCGTTGACAAATTTCAATAATTGAATGCCCAGTCACTAATTTTTAGTTAGAACAATTTTAGCAAGAGGTCAGATATAGAAATGCAAGCCTCAAGGTTGCAGGATCTGCAATGGGATGTATATAAGAATCCATTCATCGTATTCAGCGACGATGGGCAGGTAACCCCAATATATCAATAGGTTGATTTGATATCAAAGCCTCTGAGAGAATACCATAAAAGGACTAATATAAACCGCGAAGATTACAAAGAAGACGACTCAATGGAGCAACACGAAATCATTGATAAAATACTTGACATTTGTGTTGACCCAGCAAGAAAGAAGCAGCTTTTGGGTCATGCAGACCTAAACAACATCGTGTTCACTCTAGACAATATGATGAAGCTAGTTTTGATATATATGCGCATAAGGGCTAGCATTCCAGTACTTTTAATGGGAGAGACTGGTGTTGGAAAAACTTCTCTTATTGAATATCTGGCTAAAATACTGGACTCCGAATGTCTTACTATGAATGTGCATGCTGGAATTACTGAAGAGGACATCATTAGCCATGTTATGAAAGCACAAGTTAAAGCAAGAGAGCTCCAAGCAATGGGTAAAGCAGCAAAATCGAGGAAGGTCATCATATTCTTCGATGAAATAAACACTAGCACTCACATTTAAGGTATATTCAAGGAAATCTTTGTCGACAGGCATCTACTAGGGGAAAAACTTTGCGACAATATCGCAATTGTTTCTGCTTGCAATCCTTTGAAGTAAAGGAAGGCCAAGATGAGTCAGCTGACTCAAGGATTTAACAAGAAGGCAACTGACGAGACTAAGACGGACCTCGTATATAGAGTTGAGCTAATGCCTGAAAGCATGGTTCCTTCAATTTGGGATTTCAACACTCTTTCATAGAAAGACGAAAGGAAGTATATTGAGAAGATGCTCACTAAAACATTTGAGACTTAGTCAATTCAAGGTAGCCATTTCTCGTTGGTCAAGCTCTGGATTGACAGAGATCCAAATGAGTAAAGTAAAGTACACGAATTAAAAAGAGATGTTGAAAATATCACTGATGCTATCCAGAATTTGTAGCAATACATCAAAGTTGAGGAAGACAGCCCCTGGGCTGTGAGTTTGAGGGATGTCTCTCGCTTCTGCAAGCTTCTCGTATATTTCAACCAAACTACAAACCAGGTTGATCATGGTATCTATCTTCCTAGGAAGAAGAAGCGTGCAAAGAACCAATTTAGGAGGATCGATGTGGCGCTTGCTTTAGCCACTTATTTCTGTTATGTAATTAGAATGAGCACGAAAGAGAAGAGGGATAGGATTATAGATGCCCTCAGCCATTACTATACTTCGACAAATTCTCGAAACCCATTGAGTAAAAATGAATTCTTTGACATAATTGAGAATGAACAGAAAAGAGTGTTGGAAAAGATGGCGATACCTGCAGGGATTGGAAAGAATTATCCTCTTAAGGAAAATGTATTTGTGATCATCAATTGCATTCTCAACTAGATACCCCTAATTATAACGGGCAAACCTGGCAGCTCAAAGACCCTTGCGATGAATTTGGTGCTATCATCATTCAAAGGGAAATTATCCACATCAGACTACTTCAAGCAATTCCCAAAATTCTTAAGTTTCTACTACTAAGGATCGGAGTAGTCCACTTCCAAGGGAATTGAGAGGATCTACAAAAAGGCCCATGATGAGCAAGAGAAAGTCAGCAGATCTCTAAGGCAGGTAGTTGTTGTTTTTGATGAAATAGGCCTTGCTGAGAATGCCTCAACTAACCCACTCAAAGTGATGCACAGCTTGCTTGAACCTCCGAGAGTAGCCACTGTGGGCTTATCGAATTATAGCCTTGATGCGAGCAAGATGAATAGAGTTATCAACTTGCAGAGGACTGAACCCGGTGATGAAGATCTTGTTTAATCCGCTAAATCTATATCAGGTAAATCGTCAATAATCTTCCAAGAGAGATACTTGCAACAGCTAGTCAAGTGGTACTGCTCTTACATGATCAAACAGAATGATAGTGAAAAGTACAAAAATTTTCACGGACTCAGAGATTTCTATTCAATGATCAAGTTTATCAGTCCTCGAATCAAATCAGGCGATGACCTTAAAAACGAGTAAGCTATCATTAGGGGGATTAAGAGAAACTTTGGAGGTGCCAATTACGTTGAAGCAGTTGCCAGAACTTTGCAGGAAGTCCTAGAAATTTCGGACTTCAACGAGCTTAGAGTGCTTAAGCCAGATGAACTCATTAGAGAAAATATTCAGGAGCAGAATCCCCTTAATACTAATTCAGACACAGTAGAGTACAGAAAGCTATTTGAGTCAAGGCATCTCATGATAATTACTGATAATTAAGACAGTACGCTTCAGTTCATCTAAGATATCTGCCAGCTTGAGAAAAAGGCTCCCAAGATATTTTATGGATCCGATTTCCCTGAAGACCTAAACGAGGACTCAACTTACAAGCTAATAAACCAGATCATCATGTAAATGGAGCAAGCCTAAGGGTCGCTCTGCGTATTCTTGAATCTGAATGAGATTTAGCAATACTTCTTTGATATGCTTAATCAGAATTACCAAGAAGTTGGCACTCAGAGATTCTGTAAGGTCGCAATAGGGGCAGACAGCAGCCGCTGCCTTGTCAATAAGTATTTCCGTTGCATCCTTGTCGTGGATCATAAAGCCGCATATAAACTGGACGCTCCTCTCCTGAATAGGTTCGAAAAGCAGCTTTACACAGAGGATTAGAGTCTTGACGCGGAAATGATGAGTTAAGTAAAGAAGCTTGAGAATTGGATTGCCTCTCTATAGATTTCAAGCTTCAATAAGAGGCAGATGTTCCCTACAATTGATGAAAGGCAATCTTTGCAATAAATAGTTATTCTATGCAAAGAGCTTTACGGAAATAAGGATCCTGTATAAACGTTAAGCATTGAGCAAAGGCAATAAAATGCAGAGAAGATAGAGTATTAAGCCAAGTAGTGCCTTATCAATGTCGCAACCTTCTCTGGAATCATTAGAAGCCAGTTGTCCCTTGCAAAAGACAAGAAAGAGTGGTATGATGACTACTTGCAAGATGATAAGCATTTTGACCTGAAATCTCTCCTCAATTATTACAAATTAAACTGGCAAAGCGACCCTGTATTCAGTAAGGATCAAGGCTTCAACTTAATAGTTTATACTCACAGTGCTATGCTATCTACCCTGGATAATGATTTGGGCGATTTTAAGGTGCAAATCATAAAGCTCAATAGCATTGCAAAGAAGGAGCACTTTGACTAGAGTGTGGCACAATTCTTTGAGAGTAAAGAGAGCGAATTGCTTATAGTATTCGCAGACATGCTCAACGATAGCAAAACACGAATCAACATGTGCAGAAGCACTATAAATAATATAAGATTAGAAACATCTGACTCAAGAGTGCAGGGATCTATTAAGCACGCTATATTCATAATCAGAATTACTTAATCCAAAGATGAAGTGGGTGTGAGTTTCGGGAGAGATTGGAGGCAATACACTCTCGATATGCTTAATGGTACTGGAAATACGACAATATCCATGAAGCAACTCATTTCCTGCAGTCTTGAGCAGCTCGTCCTCGAGGGAATATTCCAAGATTAGATATTTGAAGCCGCCATCATTGAGTCAGTTTCAAAGATTCAGTATAACAGGAGCCAAAATTTCATAAAGAAAAGAATCGTACATATATAGCAGCTCTTCCAAGACAAGAAGAACTCAGCATTTTTGAAAGAATTAGTGCATATTAAGTTGCTAAATAGCGCAGAAACCAAAGGATAGAACACGTCTTGGATAATAAGCATTGCTAAAAACGAATTTTTGATGAAAAGCTACCTTACATTCCATGGAGCTGCCTTGAAGCATATCAAGTCTTAGTTGGTTAAATATCTCTCGTTCATTATCTTCAACCTAGAGCAAGATAGCGTAATTATGTGCCAAGACAAATATGATCTTTTTGAAAAATCAAAGAAGTTCTTCAAGAAGTACTTCGAACAAAATTACGCTCATCAGCCTAATCAAGATATGTTCTGGCTCCAGCCCAACTTTGACAAGATAAGTTTCCCTCTCGCTAAGCTAATTAACGAAGAGTTTATTAAGCTAAGGACTCAATACTTGAATATCCTGAAGGAGCAAAATCAACAGCTTAATTTGTAAATTTCAAAGAATCTTTAGAAAGAAAAGTAGACCTTCGCTTTGCTCTCACCTGAAGAGAGAAAGTAGTACCTCGAACACGAAAAGTACAGGAGATTGATCATTAAGGATAAAGAGCTTGACTAAAATATTCAAAGTGTCAGCGAATGGTGCGTCATTTATTGTCCTGATGAAGAGTTTAAAGGAATACTGAACATTAGAAACGATCTCTATCTTAATGATTTTTCCTATCTCCTTCTACAACAGATTCTCTCAAATGAAAATTCAAACCATGATGAGTCAAGCACTTTACAGTCATCATTCCAAACATTCATCAAAGAGTCTCTTTTGCTACTAATGAAAGGAAAGCTTGAGTCAAAGGCGCATATTTATGGAATTTATTGGAAATGTGAAAACCTGTTGTCCATGGTTTGGAAGATAATTGGCTATAATATTGACAGAAGGCTCGATTTCTTTGAATTCAAGAGTTTTATTGCAAGGTTGATTGGGCTCGCGACCTCACATAAGCTCTATATAGACCCTGAAATGAAGTATCTTCCAAGAGAGGTGTACCTTGAATGCGTAATGACTGTATTCTTTGAAGTTTATTATCCATCCCATGCAAACATCTCAAAATGGCAAAGAAGTGTCCAGCAAACTTTCTTACAACTTAACAATATAATGTCCCTCTAAGCTAACGTATTTAGAAGCAATGAGAGCAGGTTTATGATATTCTTGCTAAACTTTTGGAAGGAGATTCTACAGGAGCCTGAATACTCAGACAGGCAAGAGATCTTCATCAACTTCGCAGCAGATATTAAGAGCATATTTAACAACCCTCAGTAAATTGTTGAGAAAGTCGTCGAGCGAAGAGAGATGTTGATTACCAAGCTAGTGTCTCCTGAAAAGAAATAGAAGCAGTATACCAAAATTCTCAAGTTCATTTTTGAGCATTTAATTGAATGTAGCGACCTCAATCAGAAAGTCTCAACTTCATTCTTCTTGAATTAATTAATAACACTTCTTGTAACAATCAGCCCTGGCAAGGGAGGTAAGCAACTTTAGTACCATTCAGAGTTCTAAAATAGTCTTCCTAAATTGATGGGGATTGCCCTGAGCCGGATAACTGAGTCTATGCTACTCAGTGTATTATGTAACCAGAGGGACTATTTAATACTAATTAGTGAAAATGAGGAGCTAAAGACCATTCACAGCTTCATTAACAATCACAGCGAGCTAAAGGTATCAGATCCTATAATAGTCATTCTTAATGATACAATTGAGAAAAAGTTTGAAGACGAAAAGTCTGATGAAGATGAAGAATCCATTTAATTGAAGATGATTGAGGTAAAGAAAATAGTCCTTGATGCCTCAAACGTCTCATTATAAATGAATGTGGCAATTGCTTACTTTAAGAGAGTAGCGAAAATATTTGCAAATGATATCCTACTTGGAATTAATGAATAAGAGGAAGACTATCCGTTCTTATAAGCGATATTGGAGGAGTTCTTCAATGAAAAAGCATAGGATAATAAGGATAAGCTTTACCCACTTTGCATTTACATTATAAAGCTGCTTCACTCAAAGAAAGACATGATATCTAAGTACATCCCTCATATGCTCTTCAAGAATCCATGGATAAAGGATTACGTCGAAAACCTCGCTTAAAAGGCTGCTGTAAAGGATATAAAATTCCCCTATATCAACGATCCCTAATTTGAATAAGCCAAATAGACATTTATTAAGAATCAAGGAAGGATGGAAGACTTCTTCAAAGAGATTGGAACTGATCCCATCAAAAGAATGGGTGGCCTTATTCAATCATTTGAAAGTACGTACTTGAAGCAGTACTCAATAATCCCCGATCAGAATTTGCTTAAGTACCTAAATCACAAGAAGGATGATAAAGTACTTAATGAGTCAACGATGGCCTACCAAAAGCATATTGAAGAATTCATAAAGCCCCTGCTAACTTCAACCTTTTCCGGCAGAACTGTCAAAGCTGAAGGTAGAGATCACATCTTTGACTTGCTCCACAACCAACAGCCTTATTACGGACTGCTAATCATGTTTATGGGTGCCGCTTCCTTCTCAAGTGACACCTTTATGTAAAGTTTCTTGAGAGACCCGTACCTGATCTAGAATTGCTACCTTCCATTCGTTCAGGATTTCAAGGTGCACGAAGGTTATCAGTCAAAGATTCAGCAGACAAAGGACACCATAAAGATTTGCTGCTAGGCTTGCAAATCGATCACACTTGCTATCCAACTTCCAGCTTAGCAGAAGAAGAAAGGAAAGAAGGGCCAGGAGTAAGAAAAGCAAATCCTTCTAGGTGAGAAGGTATGTCTTCAATGTGTAAAAAACAAATTCAACGTCAAAGGATCGTCATAATTCACGGGAAACAAAGTAGACATTGAAGCAGAAAAATCATACATCCCACTCGAAAAGCTCACCTACAATGAAATTAGGGTGAGGGACTTGTCAATTCAGGAATTATCTCTTGGAAGAATTTTGGTGCATAGTCTGCTGATGTTGATACTTGTATTCGCTGATTCTAACGTAGCTAAGGAGATCATGAAGATGGTTGGCGTATTCGATAAGCAATAGGAATATCAAGTGAACTTCTAAAACACAATGAAATACCTTGGTAAAGGTTTATCATACGACTGGAGCACTCTGCAAACGCTTTGGTGTGTAAATGAAGAAAAAGTTCTTCAAGTAATATAGAGTGTCATTATTGGAATGGTGAAGGAGAGCTCCAAATTCCATATCGAGTATTTGAGGACGACTGATCAAAGAAGAATGATGGAGGGTCATTTCAAAGAGATAATCAACAGGATACTTAGCAATAAAGACAAATTTTTCAGACAGAACGTTGATCCTACTAACAAAATAGAGCTTCTTCTCCTTGAATTGATTGACTTTGAAGCACAAACAGGCTAAATTGTCTCACCTCATAGTATCGAAAACTTGCTGAGAGTGAAAATTCCTGTTTCTCTAAAGCAATTGGAAATGCTATTGCAAGATTAACAGATGAAGGGCACAGATTTCTTCAAAATATTGTTCGAGCAAAAGCATGCAGTACAGAGCATTAAATTGATTAAACCATTGATAAACTGGGCTAACTTCGTATCTCGCTAGTGCTATGCGCAAATAACACTTGAGGAAGCAAAAGAACTCACGGTTAAGGATATCATAAACAAAGAGACAGCTCGTAGGAATTTTGCACACATAGAGGATGTGAAAAAGCAATACAGGAAGTTTGAAGAAGCCTGGAATACATTTGCTGAACTAATTATTAAAGATGAAAATGTAGAGGTTGTAATTCCAACGATTAGTGAGGACTCTCCAATAATATATTGCTGCCTCAGTCAAACCAGCAAGGATCATGAAGGTTATATACTATTCCTCTTGCTGAAGTACCTTGCCCTTCTTCAGAATAATTTGATCCACGAAGCTGAGAAAATGATGAAGAGCGATAGTGAATTCAAGAACTAGTCTGTCATTGTTAACAGTAAAGGAAAGCAAATAAAGGATTAGGAAAGTGAAACATTCCCAAAGACCACTTTGCTTGAGCTTAAAAAAGACTAGATCATATACTTCAGAGAGCGGTCACAGATTTCTAAGAAGGATGCTAATCAGAATAAGTCTGCAAAAATGACTGAAAAAGAAAAGCTCGAGGATATAATAATTAAAAACAGCAACTGCAAATACGAATATGGACAAGGAAAAATTATTGAGTACAATTTCACGACTATCAAAAGAGCTGCAGTTGAGTTGCTCCTATAAGGCAAATACTTGATCAACCTCGATGGCGATACGAAAATTCACTTCTAGTTCGTCAATGTTGGCAATCTGTAACACCAATTCAAGGAATTGGAGAGGAAAATCCCTTAGTACAGACTAAAAGACTTCCCGGAAGTCCTCGAAAACAAGCCTATCAGTAGCCTTTAGAGATTAATGGAGCACCTAAAAATCACGATGAACTTCATCCTAATCCAAGGATCTTTTGAGAAGCAAAAGACTGTTCCGCTCTCTACTTTTATCGAAGCTTTAAAGATTCCCTCTGAAGGCGGGCTTGAAGATTTCAAGTTAGGCGATTTTAGACTTGAAAATTTTATTCACTTATATGAAGAAGTAGAAGAACGAGTTCAGTCAAATGAAATCGAGAATACCAACAAGAAATATCTAGAGTAGATTTCAGACTCAGAAAAGAGGTTTAAGCTTAGCCTCTTGGGCGATAAACTTAAAGCCATGAAAGACCAAGCTGCAGGGCGTTAGACAGAGGATGAATTTTATTCGGAAGTAAACGATCTCTCTCTTATGGTTGGAAGGCTTTGCATTAGGATGCTTAGAAACTATAACGCAACAATTTCCCAGAGTGCCCTCTTTGAATACATGTAAAGAGATGAGATCTTCATGATTTGTAAGAGAACCTCGGCTTCACTAGATGTCAAAGACTACGAGTAGATTAAGCGAGAAGAGATGCAATTGACATTGACGAGATAAAGTACTCTAAACAGAGAAATGTCAATCAGCGACAATTTAATGAGAATATAAAGGAACGAAAGCACAGTTATTAGCCCTGGTAGCGAATAAGACTCCAATTCTACAAACTAAAATGGGGAGCAAAACACAAAAATGCTTAGGCTAATTAGAAAGTTTGAGCAGATAGAGATCCCTGTTGGGTGCGCGAAAGAAGTTTATCTGCTCTTAGTAAAGGAGGTGGTTCAACGAAATGCGGAGAAGAAGTAATTGATGGAGCTAGAGCAGAGGCAATTGGAGGAGCAACAAAGGTAGCAAGAGGTTGGCAGCATCGATTAACTATTCTCAAAGAACATCAAGAAGGCAAAGAAGAAGAAGCCAAAGCAAGTCAAGGAGGAGGAGTAGAATCTTGATGACGAGTTCATGAGCTACATGAGAGAAGGCCCAGCATACTGATTATAGGGCTACGGCTCACTTTCGAAAAAAAACACTTTTCACGGAATCATTCCAATGTCTTCGGGGTTTTGGGGTTTTGGGGTTTTGGGG